>SOZL01000679.1:0-27695 GCA_009733165.1 Naja naja | reverse complement strand
TTTGTTAGTTTATGGTGGAGGAAATTCAGGATATTCAGAAAGGATGAATGGAAATATTAATATTAATAAATGAAGCAAAAGTTTCTTGCAGTTCTTCATCACAGAGTTTGCTAAATATTCAAAATTTGGATAATGCTGTTTCTGGATTCCTGAAAAGGCAATGTTTTACACAGTGAAACAATAATCAGTACATAAATTATACAATCAGAAATACTAATTATAATTAAGAAGCCATTTTAAATGTGAGGGTATCCTACACTGCCATCCCAATCTGGTACAGTCTGTCTGCTAACAAACAGTTGCTCAGTTGCAGCTGTCAAATCTATTAATATTTTTTTCATTTTTTGACTGAAAACATGTTAATTTTAAAATGTGTTTAAAAGTTTAAACATAGAATTTCCTTTTGTTGGTGTCATTTATGTTGTTTTTTAAATAAGAAATCTAGTGTAAAACATGCACACACACACACACACACACACACACAGGCTTCTCTGTAAAATGCTTATGATCAATTGTTTACATTTTTATTCAGGTTTTTGAATAGCCACTTTTCCTCACTCTATCCTACTTCTATAATTACAATTCTGAACTCTTTGGATTAGTATTATAGAAAATATTACATATTTTGTGGCTGCCTTAAGTTCTTTATTACAGGACATTGAACAAACATAAGGCAGATAGGAAAGAAGGAAGGATTTTTTTTATATTTGAACACTTAATGAACTTCAGAAAAAAATATGAATGATTGTGTATGTACTTATCTTTTTCAACCGTCTATATTTATATCACCTCTGAACAGCCAACTTATCTACTATGCAAAATAAAATAAATGTAGCAATAATTATGTAAAAACAAAAATAATTAAGAAAAAGGAAAATACAAAGATTTAAATTAATTTAAATCATTAGAAGGATGAAAATCAATTAAGTTCTGACATGAAGATATTATATTCTGCTATGTCCATGTTACAATGAAAACATTGAAATTAACCTTACCTTCTTTTCATTCATTTGCATGACATATTTAAGATTAAGCAACAGATATGTCTTGTTCCCAATCAAATAAACAAAATATAAATCAGGAGGAAAAGTAAACATGCAATATCTAAATATAATTTATTGGTTTTCCATGAATACTACAAAGTGACTTAAGGAAATAAAAATGTACTAACCATATTAAGAGGAGATGAATTCAGCATACATACATTTCCCTGCCCTAGAATTTATTTTTAAAAGTATTATCATGGAAAGAAAATAAAATTCATCAGAAATGAGAAAATTGCAAGATTATAACTTGTAAGTTGCTTTTAGTGCAATTCTTTTTTTTTTGCTCAGCAAGATCCTTAATTTAGATTTATTCACCCTAGTTAATATGTCAAATGTCTCATTAATATAGATACAGTTCAGCATTACAGCATAACACATTTATAAAGATAATTTCTGAAGTCTCATCAGAGTCTTTATCCCTCAGAGTTCCTTACTCAATCAGATACAGATTTACATAAGTTCTTTAAAAAATATTGCATTTGTACTGCTCAATCCTCTTAGTGTGTTATGAAAAGCAGATTAACTGGTGCAAAACTAATTCACTGGCATCCATTTCACAATTATCAGTTAGCTAGCTGATGGCTAGCTTCCTCTTGTTTTTTCTTCAAGAGTGACATCTATATCCAACCAAGGTAGATCACCATGTTCATCCATTACTTTATCATAGAAAATGAAAAACTAACCAAGAGGTACGGGAGAAAGAGAGAGTGACATTGAAGCGACAGTAACTCAATAGGTCTGCTAGGATCAAAGATCATGAAAACCTGTCACAATTTTTCTTTATTCCTACCTGGAATTTGGCTTGGGAGCTTAACTTGATGCTCAGCAGCAATCCTGCTTGAAGCTTGACTAGAGCTTGGCAACTATTCTGTCCTACAGCTTGATATAACATAAAATATTATCAAGATGAAACGGTACAATATCCCCATGTGTGGGCAAGAAACTCTGCAGGGAAGAAGGACTAAATGTCCTTTAAATAAGTAACATTTTAAAGAGGCAGGGAAAAAATTGAGTAAGTCAAAGACCAAGAACTTAGTTTCAGGAATAGACCAGTCCTTATAATTGGGGAGCTGAAATTAACCATGTGTAGACAGGACAACTGCAAAAAAAAAACTATGAAGTGCTATAAAGTCTTGTGCATAGCTTTCATCCAGTTTGTGCGGTGTGTTCAATTATAATAATAAGAACCCTGATAAGACTTTTCAACCTAGTCAGTGTTTAGCATCCAATTTTTTTCTCTTGCATTTAAGAGGTCAAATTTACAAGAATCCAGTTTTATGTAGATTGCCTATAACTGCTCATAGCATCCAGAGTCTTAAAAATAGGAATAAATTTAGAGGGTAGTATTTTTCAGAAAGTCAATTTTCCACCATATTGTGCTTCTTTCTTCTTAATGTAAAATTGTCAGGTGAAACAGGAAAACTAGCCATCACTAAGAGTACTAAGAGTTTGCTTGTTTGTATGAGCATGTTTCCGTCTCACAGGATTCGTATGATGAGTGTGTCAGAACATATTACATATTGCCTGTAATGAAATTCCATTAGCTTCTCAGGTAGGAGAAGGAGGGAAATGTTAAAACAACATTCTAGTGAAGTTAGCTTCATTATTTGTGGTCCATATTTCTCTTCTTTCTGGCTGATAAAAACCTACAGTAGGCCAATGGGTGTTGCATAAAAATAGTGATTAAAGTTACCTTGTGAGAAGGGGTGGTCCCTCCTGCTTTGAAGAAAGGGCTTATTTCCTATCCCTCAAGAAGTCATATGCTGACTCTATCACTTTGGAAATCTATTAGCATTGGTCAACCTGCCCATTGTAGAAGCACTAAATTCAAATGATAGCAGTAAAATAGGGAGATTAAAATAAATGATTCACTTTATATGCTTTTCTATATAAGAGAAAGCAGAATATATAGATTCTTACTGCAATGACAGCAAACCAAAACTGTGGAGGTTTCCACCATAGCAAAGAGAAAGCCACAACTTTTAGCTTTTAGATACACTTGATACAGAAGAATTTTTTTTGCATGGGCACCATTTTACTTGAAAATAAAGAAATAAGAATCAGCTGCCCTGTTTCGGGTTACCCGCTCTCTCCTTTGTCCAGGGGAGGGAGTGGACCAAGCGGGAAGGGCTGAGAGTTTGGCCAATATCTGTCGGATAAGATCGCTCGAATTCGGAGCGGGTTGTCCTCTGATTTGCAGTGGTCTGAGGATTGGGATAAAAGTAGTCTGGCCAGTGTGATTTGGGATGAGTTCGATCCTGTTTCTGAGGATGAAGTGGATGGGATTATGCGCCTGAGTTCCACCACATGTTTGTTGGACCCGTGCCCTTCCTGGTTAGCTTATGCTGCCAGGGAGGTCACCTGGCTGGCTCCGGCAGTTGTCAATCGCTAAGGGAGGGAGTCTTTCCCACCGCCTTGAAGGAGGCGGTGGTGAGACCCCTCCTGAAGAAGCCTGCCCTGGACCCGACCGTGTTAGACAACTTTCGTCCAGTCTCCAACCTTCGCTTTTTAGCAAAGGTTGTTGAGAGTGTGGTGGCTTGGCAGTTTCCACTTTTCCTGGATGAAGCAGACTACCTGGATCTGTATCAATCGGGCTTCCAACCTGGTTTCAGCACGGAGACGGCATTGGTCGCGCTGATGGATGATCTCTGGAGGGTCTGGGAAAGGGGTTTTTCCTCCATCCTGGTCCTATTAGACCTCTCAGCGGCTTTTGATACCATCAACCATGGTATCCTTCTGTGACGCCGGGGTTGGGTATGGGGCACTGTACTTCAGTGGTTCACCTCCTACCTCTCGGGCGTCGCACGGTACTGGCAGGGGGACAGAGGTCCACCTCGAGGGTGCTCTCTTGTGGGTGCCTCAGGGTCGGTTCTCTCCCCCTGCTATTTAACATCTATATGAAGCTGGGTGAGATCATCATCCGTGGTTTTGGGGTGAGTTTCCATCAATATGCAGATGATACTCAGCTGTACATCTCCACCCTGAACCAGATCGGTGATGCCCTCTCCTGATGACCCAGTGTTTGGATGTGGTACGGATCTGGATGAACGGAAACATGCTTTGTCTCAACCCGCCAAGACTGAGTGGCTGTGCATACCGCATCGCGGCCCAGTCAGGATTATCCATCTTTAACCATAGGGGGAGTGGTGTTGCCCCCTGTGGATAGGGCGCAGAATCTGGGGTCCTCCTGGATGTACGGCTTTGATTGGAGGAGCAGGTGGGGGCCATCGCCAGGGGCTTTGCCCAGCTCCATTTGTTCCAACTACGCCCTTTCTGGACCACGCGATGCCCCGCGACAGTTACTCATGCCCTTGTTACCTCCAGACTGACTACTGCAACCTTCTCTATCTAGGACTACCCTTGCATACCATCCGGAGATTACAGCTGGTAAATGCGGGCGCTGGTGGTGATGGGAGTTTCCTGTTCTCCCATGTTACCCCTCCCGCGCTGTCTGCATTGGCTGCCGGTTGTGCTCCGGTGAGATTCAAGGTGTTAACTTTAACATACAAAGTCCTTCATGACATGGGTCCCAATATTTAAGGGAGCCACTCCTGCCGACATCGAGTACTAACCGCCTCTGTGCATCACAGGCAAGGACTCCTTGGGGTCCCGGCGGCTGGCCAATGCCGTTTGGCGGTCCCCCGACGACGAGCCTATTCTATTGCGGCCCTGACCTCTGGAACCAACTCCCCACCTGGGACTGGGCTGGCCCCTGACCTCGCGCGCCCGCCGTGAATTGAAGACCTGGTTATTTAACCAAGCCGGGCTGTGACCCTTTGGGGGCAGTTTTATCATGGTTTTATTATGTATTTATGTAATTATATTTAATGGGGCTTGTTAGTTTAATTCTTTTTAAATTATTGTTCTTGTTGTTTTAGTTGTGAGCCGCCTGAAGTCTTCAGAGATGGGGCAGCATACAAGTCTCATTAATAAATAAATAAATAATATTTCTGATTTGAAGAAAAAATAAGAATAAAGTTTCTTTGTCAGCTTGTGGAGAGTTCTAGTTTTGAAGGCCATTGTTACATGGCTCCTCCAATAATTGGAAGAGGGAAAAAAAGACAAACTTGCTATATATAGATCTCAACCCATCATCCCAATCTGTCATTGTTTTACCAAGAATCAGCCATTAGTAATGCAAATTGGAAATGTTGAGGGGCTATGTACACCAATTTAGCTTATTTTTATTCTGGCATCTTTTTTAACTATTATTTTTATTCCACTTTGTTAGCGAAGCCATTGAATGCAAGATGTGTTTGAAGGGACATTAGAAGAGGCATCACAATGTAAATAATTATTAGGGTTGGGAACAATCTCACAATTATTATGCAACAACAACAGTCAGTCATCAAAGGATTTCTGGAATAATTTGGTCTTTGCTGTTTTTTGGTAGATCATCACAACTAGTCTAACGTCAAAAGGAATGAGTTCTACAATTTGGGGATTATAATGAGAAAGGCTGCTCATGTCATTTCAGTCTTCTTTGTATAATCAGCATTCAGACTTATTAGATTGGGAGAATTCACTAAGAGCAGCTAGAAAATGATCACCACTGCTTTCCAGGATCTGATGTCTGAAAGATTTGATTTATTTTGCAGGTTCTGTTTGAAATACATTAAAATAGGTATTTATTGAACCTTTGGGGGATAACCTATTATATAGGTTATATATACCTATAGTTATATATATTATATATATTATATTGCATTATGGAGACCTGGTTGGGCCCGGAGGGAAGGGTCCCTTTGGTAGAACTATGCCCAACAGGTTTCCGTGTGCTGAACCAACCTTGGGCCCAGGTCAGGGGTGGGGGGGTGGCAGTTGTGATCAGGGAGGACCTATGTCCGAGGGAGGCCACTGTCCCGCAGATAGGCGGCTGTGAGCCCCTTCTCTTGAGATTGGGCCTTGGGGGTCAGTTGGGTCTGTTGCTTGTGTACCTATCTCCCAGCTGTGTGGCTACAGCCCTGCCTGCCCTCCTTGATGTCCTCTCGGGGGTGCCTTCTCTGGGAGAGGCATTGGGGGTGGTGCAGGAATTCATGGCTTCCATGGTGGCCATGGACCTGACTCAGGTAATACAGGGCCTGACCCATGAGGGGGGAACATGCTTGACCTTGTTTTTATCTTGGGACAGTGGGGAAATGATGTGGGGGGGTTCTCCAACCATACAACCCCTGTCATGGATGGATCATTTCCTCCTTCGACTGGCCTTCCAATACACCTCCCCTCATCACTGGGATGCGGAACCAATGACATGGTTCTGCCCCAGGCACCTAATGGACCCAGAAGGGTTCCAGACGGCACTTGGGTCAATTCCGACCTCCTTTGCCCACAGCTCAATGGAGACCCTGGTGGATGCCTGGCAGATGGCAGCCACCGGGGCATTAGACCGAGTTGTTGCTTTGCGGCCTCTGACGCGCTGCAGATCCCAATTAGCTCCCTGGTATTCCACGGAGCTCTATGAGATGAAGCGGTGGAAAAGAGGACTAGAGAGCTGTTGGAGGTCCAGCAGGTCTGAATCTGACCGATCGCAGTTAACATCCTATATTAGGTCTGATCTTGCTGCAATGAGAGTGAAGTGTGCCTACTTCTCTGCTCTCATTGCATCCACAGATAACCGCCCGGCTGCCCTGTTCAGGGTCTCCCGCTCCCTCCTTAATCAGAGGGGGGGAGACCCTTTGCAGGGACATGCTGAGGAGTTTAGTCAGCATCTGACAGACAAGATCGCTCAGATTTGGACAGGCTTGGACTCTGACTGGGCAGAGTCCAATGGGAGTATAGCGATTGGTCTTGTAGATATCATCTGGGAGGAGTTTGATCCTGTGACTTCAAATGAGGTGGACAGAATCATGGGAAGGCTGAGTGCTGCCACGTGTTTATTGGACCCGTATGCCTCCTGGCTGGTCTATGCCACCCAGGAGGTTACACGAAGCTGGTTCCAGGCAGTTATAAATGCCTCTTTGAGTGAGGGTTCCTTCCCTTCCATCTTGAAGGAGGCGGTGGTAAGGCCCCTCCTCAAGAGGCCTGCCCTGGACCTGGCTGATTTAAACAACTTTTGTCCAGTGTCCAACTTTGCCTTATTGTGAAGGATGTTGAGAGCATGGTAGCCCGACAGCTCCCATTGTTCCTGGAGGAAACTGACTATCTGGACCCATATCAATCGGGCTTCAGGCCCGGGTACAGCACAGAGATGGCATTGGTCACACTGGTGTATGATCTCTGGAGGGCGCGGGACAGAGGTTATTCCTCTGTTGTGGGCCTGTTAGATCTCTCAGCAGCTTTTGATATCATCGACCATGGTATCTTACTGTGATGCCTCGAGGGGTTGGGAGTGGGGGGCACCATTTTACAGTGGTTCTCCTCCTACTTCTTGGGTCATATGCAGGTAGTGTTGGCAGGGGGGGCAGAGATCGGCCTGGAGGCCCTTCCTTTGTGGAGTGCCTCAGGGGTCGGTCACTCGCCCCTCCTGTTCAACATCTACATGAAGCCGCTGGGCGAGATCATCTGTGGTTTGGGGGTGAGGTATCATCAGTATACTGATGATACCCAGCTTTTCATCTCCAGCCCTAACCAACCCAGTGACACCCTCGACATGATATCCCAGTGCCTGGAGGTGGTACGGGTTTGGATGGGGTGGAACAGGCTCCGGCTCAACCCGACTAAGACCTAGTGGCTGTACATACCGGCATCTCAAGTTAGCCAGGAGATTCCATCTTTAGCTATGGGGGGAGACGTGTTACCCCCCATAGATAGGGTATGCAACTTGGGTGTCCTCCTGGATGCACCGCTCAGTTTGGAGGAGCAGGTGGGGGCCGTGGCAAGGGGGGCATTTGCCCAGGTTCACCTGGGGTGCCAGTTGTGTCCCTATCTGGACCAAGATGCCCAAGATGTCACTCAAGCACTTGTTGTCTCCCCTCTGGACTACTGCAATGCTCTTTACATGGGGATGCCTTGAAGACCACCTGGAGGCTTCAACTTGTCCAGAATGCAGTGGTGTGGGTTGTGATGGGAGGATCCTGTTATTCCTATGTTACACCCCTCCTGCGTGAGCTGCACTGGTTACCGGCTGCCCACCGGGTGAGATTCAAGGTGCTGGTCTTGACCTATAAAGCTCTTCATGGCATTGGACCAGGGTATATGCCGGAAACCCTGCTGCCATTAACAGTTTCCTGACATCCCATGCGCTGTCATTGACAGGGCCTTCTCCGGGTGCTGTCGACCAGGCAATGTCGGCTGACAGTTCCCAGGAGTAGAGCCTTTTCGGTGGGAGCTCCCACCCTGTGGAACCAGCTCCCCCTAGAGCTCCGGGTGGCCCCTGACCTCCGCTCCTTCCGCTGTGACCTAAAGACATGGCTATTCCAACTAGCCTACCCAGACTGATGGGCGGAGGGTTTTTTAGCATTGTTTTAGTATAGTTTTTAAATTGGAATTGTTATGAGACCTTGGAGTTTAATTGTTTTTTAATATTTGTAATTTTGTATTATTGTTTTATTTTGTAAGCCAACCTGAGTCCTTAGGGAGATAGGGCGGCATATAAGTCTCATAATTAAATTAAATTAAATTAAATTAAATTAAATTAAATTAAATTAAATTAAATTAAATTAAATTAAATTAAATTAAATTAAATTAAATTAAATTAAATTAAATTAAATTAAATTAAATTAAATATATTACTGCAAAGTTTGGCTGGATTCTTTTTTAAAAATAAAATATCAATAAAACCAGAAGTAGAACAAAAAGAGAAAATATGGAAGAGAGTGAAAATTGAGTTCTATCTATTTCTGGATAAGAATAAAAATTTTAAAAATATTCAATACATTTCCTAGTTCAATATAGCTGAATCGATATTATGAACCAAATTCGAATCAAATAATGGGGAGATTCATATCTAAAGATTATTACATGCATCTATTAAGCAAATTGATTTTAATTCCTTGTTACATCATTATTTCTAATAGTTCCAGGAGCAAATTAGATAAAGCAAACACCCCCCCACCTGAAAAAAATCTGTTCTGTTAATGAGGAGTCAATACTCAAATACTCTATAAAAGCTTCCCTATTATTTGCAATCTACATAATAGCCATAAGGGTGACCTGGACAAGTCAGCAAACTTCAGCAAATTTCAACAAAACATCAACTCAAAAGAAATTTGTGACAGACACATCTGGTTTCGAATATTATTATTTTGAACTGAAATATAGTAGGACTCTAAGTGGTATTTTGTGACACAGTATGAAAGACAGCTTGCCGTTTTCATATTACTGAAAACCATACTGGGCAAAGTAAATAAACAGAAGCTTAATAGTAAACAAACAGTAAGAGGAATATATGTAATTTTGCTCCGTAAGGTGGCTGATATCAGCATGTCTATTCTTTCAGTTCTAAGTCAGTTTATTTAAAGATTTTTCTTACTGTTATTTGAATTAGTGTGAGACTCCTCCCTCAAATTTTCATCAGAGACTGAAGATTCATCAGTCTTCTAGAAAACGTCTTTGTCTTCTCTTGGTAAACATTTTAAGTGTCTTCATTTGACAGAGTTCTTCATCAGATAAAACACATTTGAGAATACTTACAATTAAAAAAAATACTTTCATTGCTGTTAATTCAAGCTATTTTCCTCTCTCTTTTTCTTTTCTTCCCACAAAGCAGTACTGGAATAATCCTCCATAATTTCATTATCTCACACAAGATCCTCCATACATCTCCACACAAATGAAGAAGTAAGTAAGTAAGTATGCAGATATATAGGTGATTGATGATAGTATTATTTTGGTGCAGGCTTTGATAAATAGGAAGCTTTTCTTTCTTTCTTTCTTTCTTCCTTTCTTTCTTTCTTTCTTTCTTTCTTTCTTCTTTCTTTCTTTCTTTCTTTCTTTCTTTCTTTCTCTCTCTCTCTCTTTCTTTCCTTCCTTCCTTCCTTCTTTCATTCTTTCATTCTTTCTCCTGCTCAAGAATTTTGTTGTGTTTAAAATTGTTACTTTTATTTTCATCAAAAAGTACCATTTTGAACTGAAAGTCATTTTGAGCACCATTTTGAGCACCATTTGGGAACTGAAAGTCATTTTGAGCACAATTTGGGAACTAAAAGCTAGAATATAAATATGAAAACCAAAGAGAGAGCAGAGGATGTCTCATTATTTCACTACCAATACATTCATATCCCTCCTTCTTCATATTCCAGTTTTTGAGAAACTATCAACCAGATTTTAACAACAGCCCCAGGTCTAAAACATTTCCTGGTAAAGCAATGTCTCCCATCTCTCGCACAAATCAAATTATTTATTTCCTCCTTTAGGCCCAAATTTATCACATTTTAACTCCCTGATAGTGATGTAACTAGATTTTGCTTTGTAGGTAATATGAGATGCCACCATCGGGAACTGGGGGAAGAACTAGTCAAACACACACAGTGAAGTGGGAAACCATACACTTTTTAAAGGACAGTCTGCTTTACGTCATAAAATGGTAAGCTTTCTTGATTACAAAAAGTCACAAGGAATGTAGATTCATTCTGATTCTCTTAAGGGTTTTCTATTTAAGATTTGTTTATTCTTCTTGCTCCTCTACTCTTACGAGCTATAGTACAAGTAGAAATTTATATTAGTAGCACTTATGTTTAAGTAAGCAAGTCTAGAACTAGGTTTAATATTTTGTTTTAATTAACCACACTTTATTGTATATACCATGTTTGACTGAACACATAAAACATGATTTACAAAATACATTAGATGAAAAACAAATCAATGAAATTCAGAGCTCTGTACAATGTGTCAACCAGTCGTGTGGTATTTTTCTTAGCAAGCTTTTATGTGTATGATGTTCTGTATATTGTCTTAAACATCAATGAAAGCAATCACTATCCAACTCAATAGCATTTGCGGGATATATTGCAAGTCTACAAACTTTAACTTACCCAGAATTCTCTATTATTTTTTCCCTTGATTTGGTTTCTTTAGAAAAACAACTATGCTAAATTAGTTGCATTAATTGTTCCTGCAGGTTTATAAAATGGGCTTTTCTTTTATTCTAGTGTGTTTCCTTTAAGTGCTAGATGTATCTCAACTTGTGACCTATGTTGGCATGCTTTCTCATTCCCTCCTCAAAATATTTTTAACAGGTGAGAGTAAATAAAAATACAACAGACAGCTTCCTATTGTTGGGATTTTCCAGTTTTCCAGGTCTGGAGGGTTTCTTCTTTACCACTTTCTTTACCATCTATTTCTTGATCCTGATTGGGAATGCCTTCATAATTGTCATAACACTAGCTGATCAGACACTCCATAGTCCAATGTATTTCTTCTTGAGAAATTTGTCCTGTCTTGACATTTGCTACACTTCAATAATTATACCTAAGATGCTTGAAAGTAGTCTATCTGAAGATAGAACCATATCATTTATCAATTGTGCTTTTCAAATGAGTTTCTTTCTTATCACAGGAGCAGCAGAATGCTTCCTCCTGGCTGCTATGGCTTATGACCGCTATGTTGCCATTTGCCAACCCTTGCATTATTCACTCATTATGAACAGCAGAGTCTGTTCTGGGCTAGTGACAGCTTCCTGGCTAGCTGGAATTCCAGTACAACTTTCTCAGACTTTCCTTGTGTTCACTTCTTGTTTCTGTAATTCAAATGAAATCAATCATTTCTTCTGTGACATTCCTGCTTTGCTTAGCCTGGTCTGTGGTGATACAGCTATAAATGAACAGATTGCTCTGTTAGAGGTTATTTTGCTTGCACTGATACCCTTTGCTATGATCTTGATATCTTATATTTGTATTGCCATTACTATTCTGAAGATACCATCTGTTGAAGGAAGGCATAAAGCCTTCTCAACATGTTCTTCACATCTTATGGTTGTTCTGGGATTCTATGGTTCTGGAATAATTGTCTATGTTACACCAAAGTCAAGACATTCTTTAGATACAGATAAATATCTATCACTATTCTACACTGTTCTGTCACCATTGGTAAACCCTCTTATTTACAGTTTAAGAAACAGGGAAGTCCAAATTGCTTTAGGGAAATCCCTTACCTTTTTGCTTACATGTGAAACAAATGCATTAAAAATAACTAAAATTCTTTATTAATCATTCCTGATGTAGATATTAACAAGTTAGCTGAGTTGCTGATTGTATGTATGCTGTCAATGAGTTGAAAGTTCTATTTTTCTTTAACCCACTTTTTTACTTTTTTAAGTGTAATATCTTCCTTGTTAATGCAAATGGCTTATATATGAGTTGTTTATGTCATTAAATACTTATAATATGAAAATATAAAACATTAAATTATGGATTGAGAACAGCATTTGATTATACGGGGATGGGATGCTACCAGTTTGGCCTGGTTCTATAGAACCGGTAGCTGCGAAGAGCAACTGACACCAAACCGGTTCAGTGTTTTGCCCACCCAGGCTCTAGGTTTTCCTGCTTTTCCCTCCTCAGCTGCTTTGTGCGGCATAGCTGAACTTGAAAAAGCAGGGAATAAAGGCCCCTCCCCGCCCACTCACTTCTTACTTGCCATGCGAGCCATCCAACTTGCCTGATTTGGTAAATTACTAATTTTCCTCCCCCCGCCCGCTGGACATCAGCTGTTCTACTCTGCCAGGAGATTTAGATTAGCTTCAGCAAATCCTTGGATTTCCGCTTTCCTAACTAATCTAAAAGCAGAGCTCAACCTTCCTTAGGACTGAAGCTTTGCAGTGCAGACTCAAGTAGCCGATTGGAGATAGATAGAGGTAGATCTGATTCTGGAGCAACTCAATCTGCCTGCCTGCTTTTGGGTAAATGTTGCTTTTTAATTAAAAAAAATCAATATTTACATACATGATGTGTTGTGAGTTAATTTTTTGAGTTTGCTTCCTAGCAAATTTTATATGACAGACTCAGGTAGTCGATTGGAGATAGATAGATTTCTAAGTGAATCTCTGCTTCATGAGCAGCAAGTCTGCCTGCCTGCCTTGCCTGCTTTTGGGTAAAAGTTGCTCTTTTTTATAAAAAGAATCAATATTTACATAAATATTTGTAATGTTACATACACAGAAGCCATGCTATAGCAGTCACATGATCATCCAGCCACACCCACAGAACCAATTGTTAAGAAATTTGAATCCCACCCCTGAGATTAGAGTTTCTTTTTTTCAATTCTTGTCTTGCTTTTTGCCCTTGTGACCATCATTTTCTTTACCATGAGGTCAAGATTCATTAGAAAAACCTACTACATTTTATTTCCAGTGGACTCACAGAGGTTATTGTGTATCTCAACATCCAAAAATAAAACAGAAAAGAAACATGAAAAGCAACTGCCCTATTTCTAAGAAATGGATCATACTAGTGTCATCAAAATCAGAGACATATCAAGTTGGTATAGGTCAGTGAGGTTATTGAATCCAAATATTTATTCAGTACAGAAACTTCAGTTCAACAGAAAATGCGGTATACATATCTCTGAATGAAAAAGAGACAACATTTTGTCTAGAAAATGGATTACTATGTGTTAGATTTGCATGAAGAGTCAGACGCAGAGTGCTTCAGTGAAGAGTTTATTAGTGACTACAGCTCATAACAGACCCGATTTGGCTGGTCTGTGGCTGCTACTTATAGCCAGCAGCAGCAGCTGCCAGCCAATCAGAGTGCAGGGTTTTCCCGCACTTTTTAAACCAATCATTTCTGACATTTTACAAGAACAGTTCAAACTAAACAATGACATTCAAACCTGCATACATAACACGCCTCCCCACTAGGTTCAGTCCATACTCAAACCCCAACCTATCTAATGTATTCTTTTAAATAGGTGGGGCTCTTTACGTGTACGTTGAGACCTTCGTGGTTCAGAAGTTTTAATGTTCTCACCCAGTGAAAGGGGAAATGTGTCTGTTGACATTTCCCTAGTTGGACTTCCTGTGAAAGAAGAAGACCCTGTTTGATTGTTAGAATCTGGTCTCTCCTCCCAACCCATCTCCAGCCCAATGTCAGCACCCAAGTCAGGTAGTGATGTGCAATCTTCCACTTGTAAGGATGGATTTTGGCATTGTGACAGGTTTTGGGATGGTTCCTGTCGAATGGCTTGTTACACATGGGGTTGATTCTTGCTTGCTGATTATCCTCCTGCTCCTCCCCTCCCCCTAGAAAAGGCATTAGGTATGGGAACTAGGGAGGAACAATTGTTCCTGAGGTAACTGGATCTAAGCTGATCATGTGTGCCTGCTCCAGAGGACTCCATCCTCTGTTTGCACCCTGTAAGAACGAGGGCCTGTGATTTGAGTTATTTCAGCAGGAATCCATGAAGGTTCACCCATAAGGTTCTTAGCATAAACAGAATCACCCACACTGAATTGTGAACTTTGCTAGTGGAATCTAGGTGTGTGCTGGGTGCATTAGTGGGATGAAGGCAGTCAAGGGAGACCTAAGTTTCCTACCCATCAACAACTCTGCTGGGGATAAGTTAGTTGATGGGTTAGAGTGATGTGCTGAACACTAAGAAGTTTTTCAACTTTCTCAGTGATGTCCCCAGGACCCAATTGCTGAAGCTTTTTCTTGGTAAAACGTACCATTCGTTCAGCCCGGCCATTAGCCGAAGGGTGCCCAGGGGCTGTCAGGGCATGTCTGATACCCAGTTGTGCTAGATAGGATTCAAAAGGCTTGGATGTAAATTGAGGGCCATTGTCAGAGACAAGAACATCAGGTAACCCGTGGGTTACAAAAAGCTTTTTAAGCTGCTTGATGGCAGCATCAGTTGTGGTGGATGCCATAGGAATTACCTCTAGCCATTTGGAATATGCATCTACTATAATAAGAAGGTGTGCCCTCTGGTAGGGCCAGCTAAATCAATGTGAATCTGGACCATGGGCCCCTAGGACATTCCCATTCCTGTTTGGGGGTGAGGAGGTGGGGCAAGGCCTGACTACCTGGCAATTGGGACAAGATGCAACCCAGTTTTCAACCATTTTGTCAATACCTGGCCACCATACAAACTCTGGCCAATCCCTTCATCCTTACAATACCAGGATGACCCTCATGTAACATTTCCAAAACCTCTCTTTGCAGTTTTGCAGGAATAAACATCCTGTTACCCCACAAAATACATCCTCTTAATACAGATAATTCAGTTTGCCTGGATTGAAAAGGTTGGCGCAGGTGAGAGTAGATCTTGAAAGGCCAACTTTCTTAATCCAGCCTATAATAGGAACAATAAAGTGTCTTTGGCAGTCTCTCTGGCAATTTCAGCAGCGTGTACTGGAAGCTTGGCAACAGTTTCTAGGAGAAAAAGGTGTGTGCCTCAGGTTCAAAGTCCTCCTTGTGATAAGGAGTGGGCAAGACTCAAGGCATCAGCATGTCCAATGTCCTTGCCAGGCTTGGGATAAGGTGTATGAATAAGCAGCAAGAAATTCAGTCCACCTCAGCATTCTTGGTGACAGGATAATGGGTGTAAGTTTGTCTCCTGCCACAATGCCTAACAAAGGTTTGTGATCTGTGACAATGGTAAATGTTCTCCCATATAAAATACTCATGAAATTTCTTGATAGCTGCAACAATGCAATGCTTCCTTGTCCAATTGGCTGTAATTCCTCTCTGCTTTGGTCAAGGGGCGGAGTAAAATGCAATAGGGCTTCCCTCCTTCTGGGAAGCTGGCTCAAATCCCCCCCCCACTCCAAAGGGGGATGCATCACAAGTCAGTACAACAGGTAAATTCTCAGAGAACTGTATGAGTACAGCATCAGACGTGATTATTCTTTTAATACTGTTAAATGCTGATTGTTCTTTCCTGCCCCAGACCCAAAACAGACTTTTGTCAAGCAATCTGTGTAATGGTTCTGCAATGGTTGCCTTCTGGGTAGGAACATGTGGTAAAAGTTAATAAGTCCAAGGAAGGCTTGCAAATCTGTTTTGCATTTTTGGTCTAGGGGCTTCTTTGATTGCTTGAACCTTGGCATCTGTAGGATGGAGGCCATGCTGTCAATCATATAGCCCAAGAACTCGACCTTGTCAGTTCTAGAGTGCATTTTTCTTCCTTGACCTTTAACCCTCTTTCTTGAATCTGGTAAGGACTCTCTGAGTCTCTCTTGTAATTGAGTGTCATTTTCAGCAGAGATTAACACATCATCAAAGTAAGACACTACCCCTGGCAGTCCTTGGAGCATCCTTTCCATAGGCTTTGGAAGATGCCTGGTGCCACGCTTACTCCAAACTGTAACCTTTACATTTGAAGGCACCTCTATAAGAGTCACAATGGTTTGGGCCTCTGCAGTGGCATCATCAACTGTTAGTTGTTGATATGCCTGGGGCCAAATCCAATATTGGCAAAGACCTACCCTGCCAAGTGAATGTAATAAATGATGAACCACTGGAACTGGATATGCGCTCTGTTGAAGTGCATGGTTCAATGTCCCCTTATAGTCCCCACAGGAGATTTCACTGACCATCAGTCTTGACTGGTGTGACTATGGTGTCTCCCACCTGGAGGTCAGTGGGCTCTAAAACTTCTTGAGCTATTGTTTATCTAATATGTGCATCAATTTTTCCTTAAAGCAATGGGACCTTTCGGGCTTTAAGCGAAATTGGGGGCATCCTTGGGATCTAGGTTGAAAGTGATAGGGGTCCCCCATATACTTCCCAATCCATACTGAAAACCTCTGGAAACTCAGACTTCAGGCCTACCCATTCAGTGTTGCTCACGTGATTGATGCCAGTCACCTCGATGCCTAATGGATGGAAACCACTCAAGTTCCAGCAAGCTTGGGCGATCCTTGTCCATGATGGTCAGGGGCAAACGTTTGCTTGTGGCTTTGAAACTTCAGACTGCATTCTCTTTGGTTCCAACTACTGGAATTTTCCCTTGGTAGTTTTAAGAGTCAGTGCTTGCTTCTGGAAATGTTTCTTCTGAATGTTGGGAAGTAGACTGTGAATAGTGTCCCATGACACCATAGATAAATAAGAGCTGAGTCCACTTCCATTTGGCAAGGCCTTCCTTCAATTAGTACCTTCACATGTACTTTTCTGCTTCTTAAGGGAAAAGAGTGACCAATAGTGACTGTTTGATGAGTTTCATTCTTCCATTTGCTTCTGTGTTGCCCCATTTTCTCACTGAAATTGTTAGGCTTGAATTCTTTGTCAGGAAACTTTCTTCTGTGGGGTGGAGTTCTGAATGATTCACAGACTCTTGCTAGGTGACCTCTTTTTTCACAATGGAGGCAGATGGTATCAAGAAACTTGCAATTCAGTTCGGGGTGGCTTCCCCCAAAACCTCTGCAGTAAAAATTGTCTCTTTCTTCCAGGTCTTTCTTTTTCCTCTCCATTCTGAGTCTATAAATTCCTTCCTCCAACTCGCTACAGTCTGACTAGAATCTATCTGCGTGCAATGAGTTGTTGTGGACTTTTCCACATCAGGATGGCTTGAGGCCTTGTTAATTTTCTTCATGGCTGCTGCTGAGGACTTGGTGGCTTCTGCTGAGGAGGCCTCTTCTATGGCTTCCTTCAATGTGATCTTAGATTTTAATAATAATTTGCTCTGAAGCACCTTGTCTTTGAGGCCTAGAACAAATATCGTGCATGGCCTCTTCCAAGTTGTTAAACTCGCATGCACCCCCAATTTCTCTTAAACTGCCATGAATGGAAGTGTTACGTTTTTGCTTTCCTTGATCCGACGTGGTAAAAATCGTGTCTCTTAATGAGAGGCCAGAGCTTGTGGGGGCGTATGGGCTCTTAAAAGCTTTTCTAAATCAGGCCATTCCATTACCTTCATGTCTGCAGCTCCCATCAATGCCTTCGCCATCTTGAAAACTGCCTGACACACGCAGTGGTAAGAAAGAAACGCCTCTTCCGCTTCTCAGAAATGTCGGCGAGATCGTTTCCCTCCAAATACATTTGGAAATGATCCACATACGAGTCCCAGTCTTCTGCCGTCGGATCGAATGGGGCTGGGGGAGTGTTCAGCGCAGCCATCTCTCTCAGCTTGTTTTCCTCATTGTCTTCTCTTCAGGAAGGATCACACCTTCGTCGCCAGTGTTAAGTTTGCATGAAGAGTCAGATGCGGAGTGCTTCAGTGAAGAGTTTATTAGTGACTACAGCTCATAACAGACCCGATTTGGCTGGGCTGCAGCTGCTACTTATAGCCAGCAGCCGCAGTTGCCAGCCAATCAGAGTGCAGGATTTCCCTGCACTTTTTAAACCAATCATTTCTGACATTTTACAAGAACAGTTCAAACTAAACCAATCACATTCAAAGCTGCATACATAACAAATTCCATCAACCAATCAAGAAGCAACAACACAGCCAAAAACACAGCCAACCAACCCACTTACAGACGAAGAGCCAGCACACCACACCTCCTCCAGTATGAAAGAGAAAGGCAGCTCAGATCACGCTTTGCTGGCGAAGACAAAGCCGAAGACACCAGCCTGAAGATGGTGAGTGGGATCTTGTCAAAACGTCACCAATGTATTCTCAAACTTACACTGGACAAGACCGAATACACCAGACCTACATACCTTTGACCCATGAAAACTACTATATATATATACGTATATATATATATATATATATATATATATTATTTGTTTTCGTGAATTTTCACGGGTAAAGGTATGTAGGTCTTATTGTATTCGGGTTTGTCCCGTGCTAAGGTTGAGAAATACTGCGGCAACGTTCGGAAATCTCATCAGTCATCTTCAGGCTGGTGGTTCAGCTTCGTTCTCCTGGGAGAAGTGTGTGATCGTGGCTGTTTTTTCCCTTTTAACTTAGAGTTGGCTGTGTTGTTACTCTTGATTGGTTTGTGGGGTTGATGTATGCAGATTGGATGGCTTTTCCTGAGACTGTGTGGCTGAGGTGCTGGCTGTGTGTCTCTCAGCCTTTTGTGTTGTAACAACCTGGGTAATGGGCTGTGTGATGACCTTCTGAGTTCTATTGTTGTGACATCCTGGGTGTGGTGCTGTAATCTCCTGGGTCGTTGTCTGTGTTGCAACCCAGCCACGAAAACCAACACCGGACCCAAAATATCACATGATGCCACCACCAATCTCCTTCACCAGACTCAAACCCAAGCCCACGCCACAGATGAAAGGCAACCACCATCCAGAAACCAGACCATGGCTGCAACACCAGTTGCTACACCCCCCTCTGACCCCCAAACTAAGCAAACTGACACACGCTATAAACACATAGCCAGACCTCAAACTTGGAGCCAAACCAAGGCCTGGAATGTCACATCACAGCCTTCCACCCAGGATACTACATCACAGAACTCAGGAGATTACAACACAAAACATCAGGAGGTTGCAACACAGACAACGACCCAGGAGATTAATGTATTCAGTCATCTTAGATTCATGCGACATACTGTTCAAATCTCTGCTATCATCACATTTTTTGTTAAGTTTGAGACAAATGATAATTATTTTTATTACATTTTTAGAACAATTAATAAAAATGAATACAATTAATGAAAAAGAAAATAAATATCAGAAAAAATAAAAATGTAATAAGAAAATAGAAGAAAGTAGCAAAAGACAAACATACAAAGAAAAGATATAAAGAAGTGATTCTATTATTCTTCAAAACAGTTATAAATACAATTGTAATGTCTCTTCAATCTATCCTGTCGTATCATCAAAATCACAAATTATAATGATAATTCTAAAAAAATAAATAGAAAGATATCAACTTTATTCTCATTCTTAGTACATTTTGAGGAAAGTGTTTTTTAAGTAGAAACTGCTTTAATACTTGTTAAAACGTATTGTTAAAACTGAAATGAAGTGAGATTTAATGACATTACTAACTGAAAATGCAAATAACAGTTACATGTGAAAACATCCTTATAGCATATATTTCAATGGAAAATATTGTGTATAGATTAACACAATATTAAAATATGGATAACAAGGTAAGCCAAATTATGGAGATGCCCCATATATACATTTCAATCTAGCTACTAAAGATTTATGGTCAGTCCCTAAAATATTGCAGTTGAAATATCAACTTACCTTTCCCCCTTAAATTTGGTAGTGTCAGAAAGTAGAACTTTCTGGAGTTACTATGCAGTTTACAAATTAGTAGAGTTTGATGGAGTGATCAAACCTACCAATGACAGGGTGGCATTGAGCACCCCACTGTGATACTGTAGCACACGCCCCTAAGTATAAAAGGGCTGTCAACTGTCATTTTCAAAGAGAAAGATGAGAGAAACAAAGTGAGGAGATTCTAAGGAGATTGGAGATACTGAGAAGATCCAAGACTCTGAGGAGATATTAGGATCTGACAGACTGAGGTCTGTGTATGAGAAGATATAGCAAAGAGATCTGAGATAAGATCTATAACCTAAAGAGAAAGGGACTTTCTAAAGAGGTTAGCTATATCTAAGAAGAGGTTATGAGAGGAAGAACTGTGAATCCCTCATAGTGACTTCTAGTTCCTTGAAGGACTATTTTAGAGGAACGAAAGAAGAAAAGACTCTGTATATATTTAACAATAATATATTTATTGATTATTCTGTTATAAATAAATCTGTTTTGATCTGACACAACTTGGCATTGTATTTATTGAATGACTCTGTGAAATAGATAGGTTTAAAGATCCAGGCCAAATAATATTATTTAACAATTTGGTAGCAGGGCGTGTTAGTTAAACCTATCTAAGTCATTCAAAAATGCCAACTCTAAAAACTACCAGAAGTGCCAGGGTGATGGCCAGAGCCAAAGCAAGGCTCCTGGCATCACAAAACAGAACAGAAACAGAGTCTGAGATAGCAAGCAATGTGGAAAGGAACCTGAAAGCTGTCAAACCTCTCACTCACTCATGGCTCCAGATCTCTGCAATCCAGCCCACCAGATTGCACCAGAGGAAGCGGTCAGGGCCAGGACTGAGGCCCATGAAGACAGCAGACTGGTAAGGGTCACCCAGTACTGCCCTGAAACCCCTTAGCTGCTGGCATGACAAGTGCAGAAAGCACTCTCTTTCAGCTTTCCCACCCAACAAAATGCCGCCCAAATGCAGGAGATTCAAAAATCTCACTTTAAAATGGCCTTGCCACCTTCCTAGCTGAGGAACAGAGACCCTGCCTAGCCAGCATGGCTACAGCTTAAGAGTTACTCTCCTGGCAGCTGCCTACCACTGCAGCAAGCCCACAATAGCCAGCCAGCCCAAAGGCTGACCCCACCAGCAATGACAGCCCAGCAACAAGTAGAAAACAGTTCACCTATTGAGGAAGAAATCAAAAGGCCTTAAAAACTCTAAACTCCGGTCTTTGGAACAAATTTCCTACACCTCCCAGCCACCTGGCTCCTCCAAGCTACCCAGAGAGGCCCTGGTTCTGCAGCCGAGATGGGACCCGTTCTACCTGAGGTCATCTAGACGAGCCCCAGGCTACCATGACTTGCAAGGAAGGCCCAGCCACTCCCCATGCTGCAACCTCTCTGGTCACCCAGGCACCACCCAGGCCCTCACCTGGCTTGATTACCTTCGAGTTTTTCTGGAGAAGCCCCAGTGAAGAGCCTTCTCTCCAGCGTCTGCTCCTCTTCAAATGGCATCTGGGCATGCCCAGTTGGAACCTCCCAAGGCAGGCAAGAGGCCTACCTCAGAATCTCAACTGATGAGATGGGCAAGCCAGAATGAGCTCTGCACATGTGCAAAGGTTTTGCTCCCCTCCCATCTGGGAGGAGCAATTGCTCACATCTAGGCCAATGGGGAATAGGCCTGCTGTTACCATACACCTCCCTTATTGTGCTGACAGGGAATACCAGCACAATGGATACAAAAGTAACTCTTTTACAGAGGGAAATGCTAACTTGAGCAAGCACGTGGTTTGTAACAAGCTGTTGTTGAATGACCTGGTTGACCATGATAACATTGTAACCATGGCCAATGGCCTGAGAACAAAGGCCACAGGTATAGGGAATGTAAGTATACATGGGCTTGGTAACATTGACAATGTGTTATACGTTCCAAAGCTGGAACATAACCTTCTCAGTATTTTAAAACTTACTGAAAAATGTAGTGTAAAAATAATCTTCTCAGAAGGAGAAGCCATGGTAACCAAGGATGGCAATATGGTGGGAGAGGTTATTAGAATCAATAACCTATCATATTACTCCCCCATTACAAAGCATGAGGAGTCTGGTACCAGCAACCAGGTCAATGCTGGTGATCCAGATGGTGACTCCCAAGCAGAGCCTGGTTGACCATGAGGATATACACAAGAGAAGGAGAAAACTAATTGTAATGTAAATAAAACCAAACATGCAAGGTTTGTCACAGAGCACAGTGATGAATAGCGACCTTGTCCATTGGCAAACCCCTGCATGATGAGTGTGCCCATCTCCTACACAGGAGGATAGGTCACCTCAGTTTCCGACTGTGCAGAGGCTACCTGAGTGCTCGGGGTTGAATGTAAAAAGTTGTAATGTATTCATGGATTGCTCTGTTTGGGGGGAGCCAAGTCCAGGCTGAAGCCAGAGCCCAGAAAATCCCAGAGGCAATCCAAACACATTTTGAGTTGGTGCATATGGACCTGGTGGGTCCATTGAAATCCTCCCCTAAGAACATCTACTTTCTCACCATAGTGGACGAATATAGTAGATATGGATTTGTGTACCCCTCAAATCCAAGGATCAGACCTTTTCAAAATTCAGGGAATTTTATAATTTGATCCTAAACCAGCACAAAATCAAGATTCAGAGAATCTTGACAGACAGAGGTACTGAGTTCAATTCTAACCTCTGTCTGGTTGAAGGAGCGGGATAGTCCACCTTAGACAGCTCCTTATTCCTTTCAGAATGGAATTTCAGAACAACAAAATTGTGTCCTCCAATCAATGATGAGATGCTCTTGAGGATGCTGGCCTAAATTTTGCATATTGGGTGAAGGCCATATGCCAACTACACTCTCAACAGAGTATGGTCGAAGTGTTGTAGAAAACTGCCTATGAGATGGTCTATGGGTGCAAACCTAGTTTAAGACATCTGCATGTATTTGGGGTGACCAATGCATGTCCCCAAGGAGTTAGAGGAAGAAAGGGGACAGGAGGTCGATCAAATTAAGGTTCATAGGGTATGAGCCTGGGTCCGCTTACAAATTTTGTGGAAATGACAAAATGATTGTCATCTCAAGATCGCCACCCTTCTATGAGAGCACAAACTGGAGCAGAATCATCACGCCAATGAGATTCTGGCTCCCAAACAAGCCCCTTGATTCACAAAGAAGATAAAACCCCATCTAATGATGGTAACACATCTGGCTCAGGAAGAGAGGAAATCTCCATGCCCCTAAAGGGAATCCTCAAGAAGCAAGTGGGGGAAGCCCAGAAGAAGGGGCATCCCAAAATTAAAACTGGTAAAATTAATAGTGATGAAGCTGGTGACAATTTGGACAATTTGGATGATTCAAATTGTGAACAGGGATGTTAGTAGACCAATCTGGACTACTAGAAATAAGAAACCTGAAAGGTTTAGTGACTTCATCACTAATGTAAATTTGGCATCGACTCCTCAAAGATATGAGGATGTTTTTAAAGCTATCTAAAAGAGCAGGGAAATTGGCATGCTGCTATGATTTGGAGATGAACAGCCTCAGGAAGCTGGAGGTGTTCACACCTGTTAAATTGCCAAAAGACAAGAAAGCAATTGGCACAAGGTGGGTTTATAAGAAGAAACCACTGGATGATGGGAACTTCTTTGCTGCGAGATTGGTGGCACAGGGATTCTCACAGAGATACCCTGAAGATTTTGACACCTTCTCACCCACAGTAGGCCCTGAGAGAGCTCTCACCATAGCGCCATACATGGGGAGAGTGTTCTGCAGTTTGATGTACAACGGCCTATTGGGCACCAAATTGGACAAGGAAATCTATGTAAGGGCACCTCTCGGGCATAGATCATAGAGAGAAGATGAAATCTGGCTTCTTAAAAGTCTCTATGGTCTGAAGTAATCTGGGAGAAGGTATGAATGCCCACCGGTGTCTAAGGCAAAATAGGTTTCACCGCCTCACCAGCTGATGAATGTGTTTTCATCAGGCAACAAGATGGTATCAAGGAAACTGTCCTTGTATATGTTGATGACATTTTGTACATCAGCAAATGGAGAGGTTATCAGGTGAAAGTTCAAAGTTACTGAAGCCTCTAGGCCAGATTGACAAATTTCTGGGGGTTCAGTTCACAAAAACTGAGAAAGGATTTGAGCTTTCTATGGATGAAATCTTAGATTTGATTGACAGGTGCAACATGGCAGAAGCCAAACACTCCAATGCAAACAGATTTCCCAAGAAACATGTATAGTGATAGTGAGGATTTTGTACACAAAACTATGTACAAATGGAGATTAGCTCACTTTGTATATATAGCAGGTTGGATTGGGCCTGACTATCTATAAATATCCTAGCTAGGCATTCTGAAAATCCCAAACAAATACATTGGACTGGTATCAAGAGGGTTCTTAGATACCTTAAGGGCACAGTAAAATCTCTCACTTTACTTGAGCTTACGTTTCAAATTCCTCACACCTACTCTGATGCCGATTGGGCAGGTGATACCAAATCGAGGAAGAGTACTTCCGGTTATATTGTATACCTTAATAACTGTCCAGTACATTGGTACTCAGGTAAGCAAAAGTTAATTGCCACCTCAACAGCTGAGGCTGAGTACGCATGCTTGTCTAAAGTCTCCAACAACCTAGTATGGTTCGATGAACTCTTGAAGATTTTATGGGGAGAACCAGAATACCCTATAATTATCCACAAGGATAATCTTGCAGCAATTGAAATTTCAAAAGCTGAAGCCGTAGGCCACAGATCACAGCACATAGACATAAAATATAAGCATGTTAGACCGTTGTCTAAAACAGGTTTCATAAAGATAATATATACTGAAACGAAGGAACAGATTGATGACATTTTCACCAAGCCCTTGCCTGAGAACAACACATGTACCTGCTAAAAAATTACCTTTAACTATGTAAGTATAATTATTTCAATGATTGTAAATAGAGTGTGTATATCTATAACCCAATATATATGTGTGTAAAAATTCTGTAAATGCATAGAGAAGGGGATTGTCAGAAAGTAGAACTTTCTGGAGTTACCATGCAGTTTACAAATTAGTAGAGTTTGATGGAGTGATCAAACCTACCAATGACAGGGTGGCATTGAGCACCCCACTGTGATACTGTAGCACACGCCCCTAAGTATAAAAGGGCTGTCAACTGTCATTTTCAAAGAGAAATATGAGAGAAACAAAATGAGGAGATTCTAAGGAGATTGGAGATACTGAGAAGATCCAAGACTCTGAGGAGATATTAGGATCTGACAGACTGAGGTCTGTGTATGAGAAGATATAACAAAGAGATCTGAGAGAAGATCTATAACCTAAAGAGAAAGGGACTTCCTAAAGAGGTTAGCTATATCTAAGAAGAGGTTATGAGAGGAAGAACTGTGAATCCCTCATAGTAACTTCTAGTTCCTTGAAGGACTGTTTAAGAGGAACGAAAGAAGAAAAGACTCTGCATATATTTAACAATAATATATTTATTGATTATTCTGTTATAAATAAATCTGTTTTGATCTGACACAACTTGGCATTGCAATTTATTGAATGACTCTGTGAAATAGATATAGGTTTAAAGATGCAGGCCAAAATCAATTAATATTATTTAACAGGTAGTGTGTGCTCTTATGGTGTAAAAGTGTCATTCTAAACTTATTTATGTTGAATTATTTTAAGCTTACTTCTAAGCATATTGTGTAGGCATTGCAGGCATTAATTTTCAGAATCATAAAGCAAAATAGTGGAATTCTTTTGTAAGGATGAGAAAAAAAAATATCCTTCTTCTATGATATGAACATATTTGTGTAGATATTGACTGTGCTGCTTAACCCTGGCAAATTTATATTCAATTCGCTCATTTGATCAATACCCTTTATTTCACTCCATCTTCTCGTTTATTTAAAAAAAAAACATTTTCATTGCCAAATGAAAAATCACCTATTTCTTAGGTAGAAACTGAATGGAATTCATTAAGCAAGCCAGCAAACACACAACACTTTTTGCAACCCTTACCTGCATCTGTAAATATTTCACATTACTGCTGATACACATTTGGTTGAATTTTGAGAAAATCAAATATATTTTTTAGTTTTAAAAGAAGGGACAAATGTAATGGATCTCTGAGACAATTAGAAAACAGTTCAACTATACTTTCCCACCAACTTTGATCCTCCTTTGATAGAAAATTAGCTATTCAAGTAAGGAATTATAATGACTATACCCCTAGGGTGAACTGAAAATTTTCACTACAGATCCACCAACTTGCCTGATTTCTTAGGTATATAAAACTTCATCTGGTCTGATTCTTCTTTGAATTACAATGGGACCTTCAAGTTTGCTTCTGGTTGGCATAGTGCCAACTGAAAATAGTAAGTAGCAAAATTAAGGGTTATGTTGCTATTGTTTGCCTTCTGACAAGTGCAATTTCATACTTTTGAGATCTATCCATCTATTTTGTTTTCATCTATTATCATTTAACTTGTGTTTTTTAATAATTAGTAGATAAAATGGTTTGGCCTCTGAAAATCTCTAAGGTGATCTGTTACGTTAGGTAGAATTCAAGACATAAATGTAATAAAATCTATTTTTCCTTCATCTTTAAAGAAAAACTATAGACTTTTGAGATCTCTGAGGAGGGAAGTGCTATAAATACCCAATAATATTTATTTATTATCAAATTTATTCTTATAATTAAAATAAGAGTGACAGGTCCAATATAAGTTTCATAGGATTAATGGACATTGAATGTACAATATGTAGCATCATGTTGCTTACCTATGATTTCTAGGCATGGATGAATTTAAATGGTTATTTTTAAAAATATTATGATGATAGCCATGATCATGTAATGAAAATTCTCCAAAATAAAATTGCTGTGTATCCAAAATAAAATTCTTTCTCCTGGGAACCAAGTACATTCTTATCAGGTCCTGGGAAGGCGTGGAGTGAAACCAACTTGAATTGGGACTGTGACCTGGTTGGACCATGTGAGGACATGTGACCTGGGGGAAAGGATTTTGGGTTTAGTTTGGGTGGGGAAAACCTCAGATCTTTCAGAGTTGGATTTTCACTAGGTGTGCCAATATGACATTCCAGATAAATTCATACTTTAAGGAAACTCCAGACCTTAGAGTTTTCATTGCATTGGGTTTATTACTTGGAACCCTGACACATTGCTCGGCCTCTTCCACTGAGGCTGTGAGCAAGCAGAAGAAGTGCGCCAGTGACCACTGTTGGAGGGGGCTGTTGAAAGATCTTCAGGCACAAATAACAAAAGTTACATTTTTTTCATCCCATTTCCAACTATATTCAGCTAAATATATAGAAATACCTCACTAAAAGTAGAATTTGTTAACATCACATAACCTTAATTTGAAATTGGAGTTATTGTTTAAAATGGAAAATGTATGTATAAATAGCTATTAAATTTAGATCACATTATATTTACTTAAATGCAATTGCTATAATTATGGTTGCTTGTCCCCAGCATTTCCAAATTTCTGACTTCTTTCTACTTGTTCTTATTTTTTTATATTTACTTAAAATTATATTTATTTATTTATTTATTTATTTATTTATTTATTTATTTATTCGACTTATATGCTGCCCACTCTCCAAAAGGACTGGC
>SOZL01000678.1:0-16496 GCA_009733165.1 Naja naja | reverse complement strand
CAACATTTTCCTTGCTAGGATGCTGAAAAGCTTTAGAAGGATCAAATCGCCTAATACCCTGAATTTCATTAATTTGATCTTGGAGCTCTTTCCTTGCTTGTTTTTCCTTTGCTACTTGGGCATAACTTTAATAAGTCCTAAAAAGAAAAATCCTAATGCAAGATAAATTCCAGATATTGCAAACAAGACAATATATGTCCCCACCAAAAGCTGAGTGATATTATTTATGAGGTTCAAAACACTCATGACATCTATCTTTAATTTATCCTATCTTTGTTGTCACATATCAAAACTGCCCTGCTCTAATCTAAACAAATCTTTTGGAACTAGTTTCTGGAAACTTTATGTTTAGCAAGGAGTCAACAGTAGGTATTCACTTAGATTTATAAGAAAGGTTCATATATTAGGAGATAGAAGTGGCTAGTGCACTGAGCTGACATCAAAGTGAGAAAAAATATTTTTTTTAAATTAGAAATCAGTGGAAAGGACTGGAATGGAAGTGTGGAAAATTTCTAGCAAATAAAATGGAGAAGAAAACATGGCTGTTGAAAAGAATTTGTTAGTTTTAAGATACAGAATGTTTAAATCAAGGATTATCATTCTAAATCAAGAGTCTTCAAACTTGGCAAGTTTAAGACTTGTGTACTTCAACTCCCAGAATTCCTGAGCTAATGTGACTGGAGGAGGAATTCTGGGAGTACAAGTCTTAAAGCTGTCAAGTTTGAAGACCCCTGTTCTAAATGGTCGAGATCCCAAAGAGGACAAAGATAGGATCTAGAAAAGCATGCTGAAGACCACAAGAGGTTGAAGAGCACTGTATTTATACTATACATACATATATATAGGATTAGTGTTGTTTTATACTGAAATCTTTAGTTCAAAGAGCAAAAGGTTTTTCTTTACATATCAACTAAACCTAGAGAAGGGAAAAATTCCAGTTAGCTATGTTTGAAGCTGAGAAACTATGACTTTTATTTTCTTGAGTCTTGTTTTATCAGCCTAAATTTTGTCTAGTCTTTTATATTGTACTATCTATATAGCATGAGACATTGTTCTTGATTATCACTTCCACCTTTCCTACTCATTCACTTTCAGGCATATATTATGAACTGTTCAAGTTCTTGATGGATTAATTGCCTATCCCTTTTTGCTTTTGTTCTCCTTCACATGGCTAGTGTTTAAACAATTAATTTGAGGCATGTCTTTTGTCCAGCAAATGTTACTAGTTACTGTTCTTGATCTTCATTTTTCTACTCATTTCTACCAACTGTGGATCTTATCACCATTACAGTTCCATGAATGTCAGCTTTTACTCCCTGCTAATTGATGGGATGGAGAGAATCTCTACCTTTAGCATATGTTTGATTGTTTCATAGTTGATTAATATATAGTTGCTAAATTATATATTAGGATCCAGGTAGCACAATAGTTAGAATGTAGGATTGCAGGCTAACTCTGCCCAGTCTGGAGATCCATCTTGATGGGGCTTAAAGTTGACTCAGCCCTCCATTCTTCTGAGGTTGATAAAATGAGGACCCAGCTTGTTAGTGGCAATATATTGACATTGTAAAATTATGGAGTGGTATATAAGTCTAAACACTATGGCTAAGTGCTCTTCCTAAATAGATGTTCTTTACCCACAAATTTATCAATTTGACATCATTGCTGTCTCTCCCTATCGCAGATAAACATAAATCCGTGTCTTCATGGAGTAGCAAACCTGTTTTAGTTGGGTGTTCTCTTCTTTCAGTTTCATTACATGTTTGATCTTCTGCTTCTGATTCTGATGGCCCAGCAACTTAGCATAAGCATCACTAATTTTGTTCAGTTCTTCTTGGGTTGCACCATGCTCATTTAGAAGGGCATTTCTCTCTGCCTCATATGCATCTAACTGTTGCTGAAATGCAAAGTATAATATATGTTGAATCATGATGACCAGCAAATCTTAACTGATGTACCTGATTGACTCAATAGAATCCATAAAAATAGGATGTGCTGATCTCTTTCTCAGTTGTGCTACCTCTCTCACAGTTCAGAAGGGCCCCGCAATCTCCAAATATGGTACAATTACCAATGATATAGGAAGAATTGCTTTTCTGCACATGCTTGTGATGAAAAAAATCTTCTACAATCAGACTAAACATGTTTAAATAATAATTGGAGAAGATAACAAAATACAAACACCTTTCAAATAGAAAGAGAATGTCAGAAAGAAAGTAAGGTAGTACCAATGGTAAATAGGTTCCTTGAGTACAATCCCAAAAACAACGGGAACATCACTTGACTATCTTTGTTCAAAGTAGTGTCACCACAAAATTACCACCAGTGAATTGCAAAAGGCAGCTTTACTTGGAACATCTTAAATCCTGTGATGATATCTTTAACATTATCAAACATCAACATCTGCCTATTCCAGGCCCTTGGAAAAATTCAATAGGATAGAAGAAAAATGCCAAATTCAGACTGACCATCTGGTTAACTGTGCAATGAACCATAATAATCAATTCAGTAGAAGTGCCATCCATCAATACAGGGCATTTGCAGTATTAAAACAATGGGAGCATCCAGGTCAAAAATAAAAAATCCAGTTTGATTTTGGAGTTCCAAAATAATAACTGTAAAAACTGGCCAAACCCATCAGTGTTTATTAAGGACTAACCTGAAAAGGTTTTACTTTATTATACAGGTCTTCATAGAGCGCACGCCAAGTTTTTATATTCTTTTTGTAATCTGCTCCAATTTTTTCTGTAATGGTTTTTCTGGAGATAAAAAAATATTGCATATGTTTCCTAAATATATTTATGCAGGCAGCCATTCCCTCTGGAATCACATTCTTTTGGAGCACAGCATGCCAATGGATGGGATAAGACAATGTTTTCTCTTTTGGAGGGTTTTTCCCCCCCTCTTGTGATATCCTTTTGTCTGACATCCCCTTTATTCTTCCCTCTTCCCTACTCCCCAGAGTAGGATGACAGCAAATAATATTTTTTTATTTAATTAATATATTTATGTTTCTTTTTATATGCCAAAGCTTCTCAAACCGGTTTACAATAAAATGTTTGGCTTTGGAAATTTGGCCAATTTCTGCTAAAGTACATAACCCCTTCACTTTGGAAGCATATGAATGCTGGAACCTTTCCAAAAATGGGGCAGTAAGGGATTTTTTAATGCATAGACTGATAATATTAACTATATTCTACTAAATGTAATTTACATGTAAATTAAATCAAAATTAGTTTTTATCTACTGTGCCATATTTTTGTCTGGGATTTGGGGAACTAGGATCAATTAAAAGTCATCCAATAGCCGACTTTTATGTTTTATCTGAAAAAAAGAATCAGGTATTCCTGTCAAAGAGTCCCAGGTTGCTCACTACTGCTATAATGCATAGAATGTGAGTTATTTTAAATGTGAACAGAACTCACATTCTTTTCTCCCAAAGACTCAAAAGTATTTTCATCTGAAGTTCCCACTCAAGACAGTTGAAACTCACCTTTCTATTTCAAGTTTTTTGTTCAGTTCTTCACTTTGCTGCTCCAGTTTGGCTTGTAAATTAGCAATTTGCATAGTGCTCAATTCCTTGATTTTGTCTATTTCTGCATCTTTCAGTTCTAGTTTTGTTTGACTGTCAAGAAGCATCCTTAAAATAAAGAGAGAAGCTCAAATACTGGAAAACATCTTTTCAGAAAAATGCTACAATAATTGATAAAACAAATTGTTTAATTCCAAATATTTGTTTTTTTTTTTTGATAATGCACCTTGGATGTTGAAGCTAAATCCTAGGATTTTTTATTGTTTTTCTACAGAATGAATTCCTAGTCTAAAATCTGCTACTCTGATTTAAATATTTTTGCTATTGAAATCATTGTAGATATTAATTCAGCAATATATAATTCACATTCTGCAGAGCTGGAGGTGAAAGGAGCTATATATTTTTATAAAATTTCCACTCAACCTGCAAATTTTCTGGTTGAATCAAGACATAAAATCATCTTCAAGTAGTTTATTCTCTTAAACTAATCCAAAATAAACTTGATAGAAATTGTAATTTCCTATAAACTACATAATTCTAAGCAGTCAGAAACCAGAACACAACAGAAGAAAATATTGGGGGGGGGGGAGTCCAATTAAAGTCATAGCAGTTTGACAATAGAATCAGTTAAGAAGAAAGGAATTCTTCACTGAATACATAATGGATATTGGGTATCCAATTGTCACTGATACTTTAATTTAAATTCCTATGTAAAGAAGTTGTTGGACTTCATGAGATAGACTATCTCTTTCAATTATCTGATTCTATAAATGCCCCAAAACACCAAGTACAGTCTTTGTAGTCATCTTGGCAAAATTTCCTAACTGTCCATACCTCATATAATCTTCTTTTGCCTGGTCTTTAGAATGCTGTTCTTCTTGCATTGCATGAGTCACATTCTGGACTGTCCTACTCATCTCAGTTAATCTCTCCTGCATGATAGCTTTGTCTTGTTTCAGGCATGTAATCTCTTCAGTTATGCAGACTTTGTAACTAAGAAAGATTTTAAAAGTTTACGTTTCTTTTGAGTTGTGCATAGTATTCTTACTCTCAGTCATCTTTATGCTAAACTTTTACCCACCATCCAGATACAAAGGATTATCCCAAAGTTCATGTATGACAGGTTGTACTAAGAGACACAAACAATAGAGCTTATTCATTTTTAAAGTGAAATTTGTTCACTGCAGTGAACCTTTGCTACCTAAAGCAAGGAAACACAGTACAAGATGTTGATCCTTCTGTTTCTGTACAGTAAGTTCTACTTCCAGATTATGGAAAGACCAGGATTCCCAATACCAAACAAATAAAACTCTTCCAACTCTTCTATGCCATGGTACAGACATACTTTTCAAATTCAGTGGCAGTCTCTCCAAATTTAAGCTGGAGCTGATTATATTCCTCTTGCAGCTTTTCAATGGTACTCTTGTGTGATGCAGCCATTTCTTCCAACTCCACACTTTTCCTGCACAAAATAATAATATTCAAGTGTTAATATATTAGCACTCCAAAAGCTACTGATTGAATTGGAAGCTAAAAAACAGAGCATAGGGGAGTAGGATTATTATTTTAAGTTTGATTTAATTAGTTCATACTTAAATAGATGGGAAAGGGAGACCTCTGGAAATTTGTATTTTGAAACTCCAGAAATAGCTTGAAACATTTGGGAAATATAGGAGGATTAAGGGTAGAAAAGACAATACAAAATCTTTTGACTCCCATCCTTAATTTTCAATAAAGATATCTTTAATTTAAACCAAAAAAGTTGACATGATTATTTCTTACATATTTATTCGTTTTCTTTTCCTGTCATATAAAACTTTACACTTTGGTAATAACTTTGGGAATCTCTGGGGACAAACCTGTGATCTCAAGCCAACGCTACTGGACTATAGTACATTATCTGCCGTTTATGAGAAGGACATTATCCATTAGTTCATGGCCATATTTCTGCTTCTTCAATGGGAAAATTATGATCCTTCTTAGCACATATATCCCAATTCTCTCTAAAGGGAATTTGAAGAGATCTGAGAATACAGGCTTCAAGAAGGCAATCTATTCTATAATCCTATTAGCTAATTGACACAATTTCAATAGGAGCCTGCTTTTCTACAAACCTTTTCAGTTTTGCTTCCAGCTGTGATAACTCCTCATTTTGGGATTCATTAACCTGTTCCAAATGCTTTAAAAGCTTTTCAACTTTAGCTTCTTTGGTGTGCAATTTATCCAGCTCGTCCATGGCTTCTTTCAATTCTATCTCTAATATCTCTCTCTCTTTAGCTACCTCCTCTTGGAATTTAAGTAACTTCTGATGCATATCAGCTGAAGTTTCCTGAAGTGGGTATCAGCAAAAATACAAATAAAATATGGCCATTATCAACAAGTTGTTCCCCACCTGAAAAATATATTTAACAGAAGGAATGAGGCAAGAACTTGAAACCTTCACATGTGACAATTTACTCAGACTTCCCATTTATTTTTTACATTTATATTTATAGCAGCATTTCTCTGCTATCCTACTTAATATGATTTTAATTTTATATAGAAGAAAATAATAACACTGTACAATATCATGTGAAAAAAAAGCAGATGGAGTTGTCTTCCAAAAACTCAAGTCAAGATATTACCGAGGGTGCCATCAAAGATGTTTAGTTTTCCTTCTACACATGAGATGGGACCCAGAATAGCTTTTTCTGGGGTGGGTGGGAGGAATGAACACTCTCCATAGATAGTTTCTGCTTAGGGGAGATGATCCTGCAAATACCTTAATGTCAAGCCACGAAAAGCTGAAAAAAGGTTAAAGTCACCTTAAATTGGTAACCTGTAGCAAAACTTTAGCATAAAGATAACACAGCTAAAGATATTTCCACCTGTTAATAGTTGGGCTTCTACTTTTTAACCCATTGCACTCAGACTCATCTTCAGTAGCAGGGATTATTATCATTGTTACAAGGGTTATTCCTCCAGAAATACCTACACCTGGTATACCATCTGCTCAAGCATAGTTAATGAATTCAGGGGGGACCCCATATTTCCCGCATCCCAAAGCAATTTAGGGATTGGAATCAAATTTCAACCATCACTACAAGTAATTCCATCTTCCAGGAATTTGAGCTTATTTTGACCTGTTTGGCCTCTCATATCCTTTTGACCAAGATACCTATGCTATTCACAAACGTATAATTGTCATCAGCATAGTGATGATTGTACTCCCCAAACTGGCTTATAATCTTTCAAAAATTCAGGTAGATATTAAACAGCAGGAATGTAGAGCCAGGCTCCATGTGGTATAGAGGTTCAACTAAAGCCTCTGTACCTAAATCTGAATGGCATCATCCATTCAGATAGGAGCAGAACCATTGTAAAACAATGCCTTCCACTTCTAAATCCTTGCACTGTCCAGAAGGACACCATATCTGATGGCACTGAATGCCACTGAGAGGGTCAGAAATCTTAGGAAACATGGACTCCTTCTTCCACGTAGACAACTATATGGAATAACTGGGCAACAACCAGAGAATGCTCAATACATACGGAATTTTATGCATTTATAAACACAACAAACCTTTAGTTATCTTAATCCTTTTTTTACCTTAAAAATCTTCTTTTGGTTTTGGTGTTCCTGTTCTTCTGTAGAAAGTTTTTCTTTTAAGCATTGTATTTCAGCATTCATAACTTGCTCCTTTTCTTCATATTCATGGACACATTTCTCTAAATGAGAACTTTACTTTTTATATAAGGTCTCATATAAATATAATTCTGTTGACATTTTCATATTTTCTACATTCCTTGATTTACTTTTACTATCACCATTACTATTACAGGAAAATCTGATAGCTTAGGTTTCTCCCCATAAACTGTTTCATAATAACATGTTATTAGAGCCCACTACCTGAACTTAGCTCTTACTTAGCTCTCAAACCTTAATTATTTCTTAGAAATGCAATTGATGGAACAAAGTGATTTCAGAGTGGGTTTTAAAATATTTTTTTCAAAAAAAATATCCCATTTTCCATTCAAGCAGCTGGGATCCATTAAAACAGAAACACTTTTTAGAGCACTTTCTAAATTTTTATATCAGGCTATAAGGCAAAAAAATAGTACATTTCTGGGCATAACTTAACAGATTTTTTTTCTGTTGTATACAGAATATATAAGGTGTGAACGAAGCACCTAAGTGTTTTATTAGCTCTGCCCTGATTTAGCAATGTCCTGATTAGAGTAGAGATTATTTGCATAACATTTCCAGTAGTTCCATCTGCCTTTGGAATATCAATTTAGGCAAATTGGGTTCTCTTTCCTTCTTAACCCCCACCCCCCACCCCCAATTTCCCTAACCCAGTATTTCTCAACCTTGGCAACTTTAAGATGAGTGGACTTCAATTCCCAGAATTTCCCAGACAGCAAAGCTTCCTATCATTCAAGCAAAGCTGGAATTCTGGGAGTTGAAGTCCATGCATCTTAAAGCTGCCAAGATTGAGAAACGCTGTCCTAACCTATTATAGAAAGATGCAGGTAGAAGAAAATTGATGTAATGCTAAATGAAGCTCATATAAAGAATAAATACTTAGTAATCAATGTATAACATCAATGGAAAGGCTAATGGGTACCATCTTTAAGTTGAAAACTGAATGTACGTTGGTGATCTGATCCCCTTATGAAATCATTGACTAAGAAACAAGATAAAAAGCTCATGTTACAACTTTCAGTATAGTTGAATGGTACTTTAAGCACCTAACTATATGTAGCTTAATATATTCCAAAAGCACAGGTAGACAGTTTCCTTAAATCCCTTTCTAAGGTTGAGGTTAACATAGAAACCAGCCCACAGCACATGCATTTGGGATGAATCAACTCTGAAGTCAGTATAAAAAAATTCTTCTGACATATATTCCTGTTATAATCTATATGAGTGTGCAACCCAATTAAAGAAGAATGGTATTGCTCTCAAGATAGTGTTTGGCTTAAGATCAGACATTTCCATCTAGTAATTCTTTCATCTAATAATAGGCTTTTTATTTTCATTTGTCATGATGGGAAGAAAGAAACTATTTCTCAGCCAAACTTAGAAATAGTTTTCAAAAGTCTAACAAATGGTTTATTTTCTTATACAGTAATATATGTTTTTGGAGTTACCTTTCTGCTCCTCAAGTATTTTGTACTTTCCATTCAGTTCCTCAGTTTGTGTAGACAGCATAGTTTCTTTCAGATGGAGAGCACTTTCCAATGTTTCAATGTCCCTGTTTTTGGATTCTATTATTTCCTGTAGTTGGACAATATGCAGCTTGTATTTATCATCAACTTGTTCTACAACATTTCTGTTGGAAAGAAAGAAAAATCACACTAATTTTGCCATTATGTTTTACTATAATTTGGTCAGTGAAAGAAGTATATTCCAGCTCATTTTCTTCTGTATGATATACAAATTAATTGGAGAGGAATCTTATTTATTGTAACTTGTTTTAAAATAATGTCTTCTGAAAAGCAGTCAGGTAGTAGTAGCCATATATAACCACTTAAGATAAACCACAGTATCTTCCTTCTGTATCACACCTTTTTGCTTCTAGTTGAAGTTTAGATTATATCAGTTCCCAGCCAATATTTTCACTGACTCTTCAGTTGCATTGTACTCAGTAAGATGAGTGGCATCAATCATCACAAAACAATTTCAGAAGCACAAAAAATAATTGTTCAAAAATAAGTCAAAATCATCAAAATCAGCAGTCCTATCTGATCTTAATTTGAATTTAGTGCTTCGCAAGCTGAAATCTTAAAAGATTTAATGTGAAAACATGGACATATTTGATATGATAAGGTGATAATCAGTAGATAGATGGTTAAATGGATAGACAGGTTTTCTGTTCTGAATTTCTGCAAAAGTCATTTTGAGGAACAAACAACTAAAATAGTCACTTCAATCAATTTATTTTTCTGCTGTCCTTGAGGTGTTCAAGATACATGTAGCCTTATACAAATTATTACTTTGAAGGGGAAAATGTGAATACATGCTTCCTATTGTTTTTACATGCATATCTAGCAATATCAATTTAATCTCCCCCATTATACAAGTTTAAAATTAAACACTTAACTAGCAAAGATGTATTGCCAGTCACCAATATTAATTGGTAATATTTGCTACATCCCCCATGGTTCCATAGACCATATTAGTATGTTAGGATAGTCATTTGGGAACTGTAGATCCATCTATCACATATAAAATTGTAGCTTGAAAAATCAGGGTTTATGAGCAACGTGGCTATCTATAATTTTCATTCATTTAACATGTCTAGACATACTAATATTTAAATATACTTCTATTAGTAGATAGAGAACAACCCTCATAATTTTTATACAACACAGCTTGGCTAAAATTAGGATTGCACATGCCCACTTAATTTACCCAAGTTCTACAATACATTCCAGGAGTTTCTCCGAGTCATATTTCTCTTCTGCTGGTCTCTCCATTTCTGTTCTGAAATAAAATTTGATCAGAGTATTAATTTTTAGAAAAAGGACACATTATATTCCAAGCTTCAAGCTGGCAAAAAAAGGATATTTGTACTTAATTAACACCTTGTCAGGATTAAGCTGGTCTGTTCCTCCCATCTAGGCTCAAACAGCCTCCAGCCACAGATTCAGTAGCTCAGTAGTTTCTCACGTCCAACTCAGACAGAAATGAAGCTGGGTACCAATAGCATACTGAGGATACCAGACCCAAAAGATGTTCTTCTCAAACTACATTTCATCGAGGTTAATAAAAATAGCTTGTACTTGACAATTTATGAGATAACTTACAATTCTTCCGGCTGGTCTAGTTTTTCCTCCACAATTCCTTGGGGCGCATTTAGTTTAATTTCCATGTCTCCATTTTTAACAGGAACCATCTAAAATTGCATCAACAAACAATGGTTTATTATGAGGGGAACTATGACTGTCCTAAACTTTCTTTAAGCTAGGAAAGGTATGAAAAATAAAATAACATAATAATACTAGCAATAGTTCTAACTCATATTCTCTAGTGAAAACTATAGACCTAACATACTATCTTGTGATACTTGCAAATTTTTTAAGAATTGAGAAAATGTAATCCACATTGGAAATATACATACCTAGAAGGGGTAGAAGGGACTAGAGAGTAGGTGGAGGGGCTCCGATCCACCGAGCCCAGTTGAGAGCTCATATTAGGACTTACCTGGTAGCTGTGGGGGGCGAGGAATTCTTCTCCGCCTCATAGCATCTGCAGATAACCCCCAGCCAGCCTCTGTTTGGGGTTGCCCGCCCCTCTTACAACTGGGGGAGGGGCGACTCCTCTGCGGGTAGAGCTGAGGAATTTGGTTTTTATCTGCAGGACAAAATCGCCGGATCCGGGAAGGCTGCACTGACTTGCAGTGGTCTGATGAGGGGAGGCGAGTGGTCTGGCTAATGTTATCTGGACTGAGTTCGATCCTGTTTCTGAGGATGAAGTGGACAGGATTATGCGGCCTGAGTTCCACCACATGTTTATTGGACCCGTGCCCTTCCTGGTTGGTTTATGCTTCCAGGAGGTCACGCAGGCTGGCTCCGGCAGTTATCAACGCCTGCTAAGGAGGGGCTGTTCCCGCTGCCTTGAAAGAGGCGGTGGTGAGGCCCCTCCTGAAGAGGCCTGCCCTTGACCCAGCCGAAAGGAACAACTGTCTGCTCCAACCTTCGCTTTTTAGCCGAAGGTTGTTGAGAGTGTGGTGGCCCAGCAATTGCCACTTTTCCTGGGATGAAGCGACTACCTGGATCCGCATCAATCGGGCTTCCCACCCGGTACAGCACGAGACAGCATTGGTCGCTGATGGATGATCTCTAGGGCTCGACAGGGTTTTTCCTCTGTCCTGGTCCTGTTAGATCAGCGCTTTTGATACCATCGACCATGGTATCCTGTTGCGCGCGCCTCGGGGCTGGGAGTGGGAGGCACTGTTTTACGGTGGTTCTCCTCCTACCTCTCGACGCGCAGAACAGTGTTGGCAGGGGACGGAGGCTCCACCCGAGGTCTCTCACTTGTGGGGTACCTCAGGGTCGGTCCTCAGCCTCTCCTGTTCAACATTTATATGAAGCCGCTGGGTGAGATCATCCGTGGTTTCTGGGTGAGTTATCATCAGTACGCTGATGATACGCAGTTATACATCTCCACCCCGGCCACATCAGTGATGCTCTCTCCTGATGTCCCGTTGTTTGGAAGCTGTGCGCGATCTGGATGGACAGGAACATGCTTCGCCTCAATCCAGCCAAGACAGAGTGGCTGTGCATACCGCACATCCCGGTCCAGTTTGGAGATTCCATCTTTGGTCATGGGGGAGGAGGTGTTACCCCCGTGGACAGGGCACACGAACCTGGGGTTCTCCTGGATTCACGGCTCAAGTGGAGGAGCAGGTGGGAGCCGTGGCCAGGGGGCCTTTGCCCAGGTCCGCTGGTTCGCCAGTTGCGCTCATACCTGGACCGATGCCCCAAGACGATCACTCAGGCGCCGTTGTCTCGGTTGGACTACTGTAACGCCTCTCTATCTAGGACTGCCCTTGTGCACACACTGGAGGCTTCAGCTGGTGCAGAATGCGGCTGCTGGTTGTGATGGGAGCCTCCCGATACTCCCATGTTACACCCTCTGGGCGTGGGCTTGCATTGGCTTCCGTTGTTCCTCCGGGTGAGGTTCAAGGTTTTGGTTTTAACATTCAAAGTCCTACATGGCATGGGTCCAGGATATTTACGAGAACCACTTCTCCCAGCCTCAAATACCAGCCGCCTGCACGGTGTCGCGACAGGCGGGTCTCTCGGCTGCCCTCCGCAACTCAATGTCGCTTGGCGGGGACCCGGGAGGGCCTATTCTGTGGCAGCCCCACTCTATGGAATCTTCTTCCGCTGGAGTCTGCTGGCTCCCTCTCGACCGCACCTTCCGGCCGGAGCTAAAACTGGCTTTTTTACAATCTGGGCAGTGTTGACCCTTGGGGTTTTATTTAATTTTGGGGTTTTAATAATAATACTAATATTAATTCGCTTTAATTTAATATATTTTTGGTAACTTATTGTTGTATTCTATTTTAGTTGTGAGTCGCCTGAGTCCCTCGGGAGAGGGGGCGCATATAAGTCAATTAATAAATAAATAAATAATAAATACCTTTTTTGCATTCATTTTGTTCCTAAGCTTCATTAATTCTAAATAGAGATTGTGCATTTTCTTCTGGGTTCCGTCTTCAAAACACTTAAAATGACAGAAGGCAGAGCAAGTCAGTTTTATTATTAAATTTGACTTAGATTTGACTTCAAACGCATACACAAGAAAATATGACTTTGACATATCTGATTCCAATAGAAAAAGAAAATCCCATGCCTAATTCAGAAATTCCTGTGTTCAATAACACTTGCTCTCAAATACAGTCTTAAGCATCTGTGGATTCTCCACTGGAAATAAGTGAGGTTTAAAAGTTATCATAATACAGATAGTCGCCGACTTACAACAGTTCATTTAGTGACCGCTCAAAGTTAGAATGGTACTGAAAAAGCTAATTATGACCATTTTGAAACTTACAATCATTGTAGCATCCCCATGGTCACATGATCAAAATTCAGATTTGCAACTGACTCATATTTATGACAGTTGCAGTGTCCAGAGGTCATGTAATCACCTTTGGTTCTGACAAGCAAAGTCAATGGGCAAGCCAGAATCACTTAACAACCATATTACTAACTTAACAACTGCAGTGATTCAAATAACAACTGTGGCAAGAAAGGTGGTAAAATGGGGGCAAAACTCACTTAACAAATGTCTCACTTAGCAACAGGAATGTTGGGCTCAATTGTGGTCGTACGTTGAGGACTACCTGTACATAAGATACCTAAGTGATACCAATATTTCATGAAGATGCTCCACTACAGGTCAATATAAAAATATAAAAGCCTTTCCTTTAAATTCAAGTAGAAGCAAACAGAAAATATGCACTATGCTCAGGGCTAGTATACTGTATACATAACATATGCAATTGCTTGTGTGGAATAATCACTATTCATACATCAGTGCCGCTAAATCATGTGCTGAAATCTGTTTTGCAAGCATTCTATTTTTTTAACCTTATTCATAGGGGCACCTGAACATTTCTTTTTGATTTATCTTGTTTTTTACTGTGTGGCTGAGAGTGACAGAGACCTCAACTGATTATGTTTTCTGCTCTGAATTTCTCTGCCACTCTGAAGTCCTCCTGGCTGCCTGCACAGTCTGAAACAATTTCAATGGGAGTTCATTCATGCTCCTTCCTCTTGGAGTTATGGAAAGTCATGAAAACTCCAGACTGCTGTAGAAGTTGTGGCACGAAAAGAAAGAAGACAGTCCTCCAAATTCCTTGGCTATCTCAAAACTTACGAAGGACAAGAAGAACATACTCTGTCCTAACGTTTCACTGAACTGCTCTTTGAAAGAAAATAACAGAATAATAAAGTTGGAAGGGGCCTTGGAGGTCTTCTACACCAACACCCTGCTCAAGCAGGAAACTCTATACAATTTCAGACAAATGGCTGTCTAATCCTTCTTAAAAATCTCCATCGTTGGAGCACCCACATCATCTGGAGGCAGCTTGTTCCAGTGATTAATTGTTCTGTCATGAAATTTCTCCTTAGTTCTAGATTGGTTCTCTCCTTGATTAGTTTCTATACATAGTTTCTTGTCGTGTCTTCAGGTACTTTGGAAAACAGATTGACCACCTCTTCCTTGTAACAGCCCCTCAAATATTGGAACACTATCAGGTCACCCCTAGTTCTTTTTCGCATTAAACTAGATAAACCCAATTCCTGCAACCAGTTTTTCATGTTTTAGCCTCCAGTCCGTAATCAACTTTGCTGCTCATCTTTTTATATTGTGGTGACCAAAACTGGATAAAGTTTTCCAACTGTGGCCTTATCTTGAAAACAAATCCTATTTCATGACACTTAATATGAATTTCTACAAACATGCATAAGTTTGCCACACTTCATTATTACCATAACCTTCTTGTAGAATAAGTGACTTTCATGTGTGTATTTTAAGTGTGTAGGTACTCGCTAACAACCAAAATTGGAACTAACAACTCCATTGGAAAATTAAGTGAGACATCATATGACCATAACAAACTTATGACCTCATTTTCACTCTGGTTGTCAATCAAATTCGTCACAGTGACTGAGATATATGACCGCGACTTGTGATTTTACTCTTCTTCGTTTGCTCTGCTTGTTGGAAATTTGGCTGTGAAGTTCCCAAATGATAAACATTGGACTGCAGGACACTGTGATGGTAAGCAAAGTTGACTGCATGACCACAGGGACACTGACAGTCATAAGTGCAAACAATGGTTGTTACTTTTATAACACCATTGTTACTTTAAATGGTAACTAAACAGGGCAGTTGTTAAACAACGGTTACCTGTATAAAACATCTATCTTCATATAAATACAGACCATTACGATCTATATTACATTACATTTTATCTTCTAACTATAAATGCAGGAGCCTATAAATGCAGAAAAGGTGTTCTGATGACTTTAAAGAGAATATCGATATGCACCTTTGTTTTGAGCAAGTCATTGCTTTTTCTCAACTCCAAAAGCTGTTTTTCCAGAGAAGCAATATTGCTAAAAGAGTGCTTTCTCACGGACTGCAGCAGACAGCTTTGATTCAGACTTGGCATGATCTTCCTCCAGGGCTTGCAATGTTTTATCTTGCTGGGCACGTATTCCAATTAGTATCCGAATCTACTCAAACAGGATGAAATTAACTGAAACATTAGAAAGCAAGTCCACCCTTTATATAGTTTGGCAAAAGACATGGGTATTGCTAATATAAAACCATTGGATTGAAAGGTTCCATTCCTTACATGATCATTGAAAGAAGCAACCATATATTTATTTGTAATACGCGCCTCCTTATCTGAATAATTTCAAGATAGCATATTTAAATCACAAAATACAAGTTAAATAAAACAAGAGAAAGTAAATGCACACTTACAATTTAAGATGTAAATTAAATCATCTATAACATTTTCTTCAACTAGGACCTAATTTACAAAGACTAACAATCAGACACTCTTCCATCAAATATATGGAAAAAAATATGGAATTTTACCGATACCCTATTTGTTTATGAAATTTGTAGACCACTCAACACGTAACATCTCTGGTCAGCATATAACACTGGTTCCTTAATTGAGGTAAAGACCCCAAGGGTAATTTAGAAATATCATGAGGGTAATGGAACAATTTGTCAACAGAGTTAAAGGGTCATTGGTGTTCTCTAAGCTTCCTTGTAGATGTTTCATTACCCAAACTAAGCAACATCATCAATGCTAGTAAGGAGTGTGGTTTACTGTCAGTTTATATAGCCATCAATAGACAAAGACATTAACAACATCTATATACTATGCAAGAGACAATCAGCCAAAAAGGGAACAAAAAGACCCAATCAACACCCAGATCAGCAAAGATTAATTCCACATCACACCAACAATCAAGTAAACAATGTCCCAATCAAGAAACTGCCAAATAAACCAACAATAAACAGTCCAACCAAAGAATCTATAACACCAGCCCCACCATCATTGACAGGGAAAGCCATAGAATATAAAGTGACAGCAAACCACACTCCTTATTAGCATAGATGATGTTACTGTTGGAAGAAATATCCATCTGGGTTCAGTTCCAAGTGGGGAGAAAGACACTGCAAACATGGAGATTGCTTGGAAAGACATTTTAATGGAGGACAACAGAACCACATGATTTGAGGTCCTGGGCAACAAAGCACATGGGTGAGAGAGAGAGATTTATAAGCTCTGTTGGGCTTTGAACTGCTTATTCCTGTGGCAAGAAATGTATCCTGATTGGTTGTCAGACTCCCATGGAGCCATGCAGGGTAACTTTGTAGGTTTTCTTGAGTCCCAAGCTTGGCTGAATATTGCTAGATGATGTAATCCTCCCAGGCACCATG
>SOZL01000677.1:0-10096 GCA_009733165.1 Naja naja | reverse complement strand
TGCATCCGCAAAGGTCAAGATTTATATGTTGATCTGTACAATGCTTCCAGCATCTTGGAAGATAAACAGCACTTTTTATTTTTATTTTGATTTGTACCCTGGCTAAACATGGAAAAGTAAGACAAGCCAGTTTTCCACGCCTTATCGAAAATATTAAAGGTTTTTTTATTATTAGATTCCACATTGCAGGTTCCATATTGCAGGTTACATTAGTTCTTGTTTGGTTCCTAAACTTAACCTATTACAGTTTCTGCTAAATTTACATGTCTTATATGCTGAGAGATGGCACAATTGTTTTCTTCCAGCAAATCCTTCACAGTCTTCATGCATTAAACATTCTTCTGCTTCCTAATTTCCAAAGATATATAACATGTAATATCTACGCTTTCTGATAATCTTCTTACAACATGTAGAAAACTAGCCTCTCATATGTAATCACAACTTCTTCCAAGCACCTTCTAATGAAGTCAATAAAGATTTTTTTTTATGTCTGCATTTTAGATTATTATCAAGAAGTGTTCATTCAAATGTTGTGAAAAGGAGTTGAATTTCAGGCATTTCCAATGCATCAGAAACATGCTGCCAGACTATTGAGACAGCAGCTTGTGCTTCCATTAAACATTGCCTGTTTTCCTTCATTTTGAAATTGTGCTTTGAAAAACAATATTGAAATTTAGCTTCTCCCGAGCTGCCCGAGCATCCAGAAGTGGGAGGTGCTCGGAGTCTCGCAGAGCAGGCTGGGCAAAACTCTACTGGGACGCCCTCCTGTCACTCCACCTTCACTCCCAGTTTTTGCTCAGCCTCATGCGAGTAGCTGGGTTTCCTTGACCGAGCAGCAAAAACTTCGCCTTTGGAGTTTCCTTCTGTTTTCAATCCCGACTGAGTTTTAACAGCAAGGCAGTCGGGATCGATAAATAGCTTGCGGTCTGAGGCGCGACCTCAGACCCTTATCTTCCCGACGCTGGAAGAGATCGAGCTCTTCAGCGGCAACAGTAAGGAGTCGGGTTTCTGAGGGCTGCTGCAACAACGCCGCCGCTTCCTTATCGGCCCGATCGCAAGGCCGCCTCGCCCCTGCCACCACCTGATCGCCGCAAGCCAGAGAGCGGTGGCTGGCATAGTGGCTAAACTGCAGCGCCTGGACAGCTTCCCTGCTTGGGGGCTGTGCACGCTTAGGTGCAGAGAAAGCCACGCAGGCGACGCCATTTTGTCGGGTTGTGACGAGCTCGGGTGAAGGCCGCCGGCAAGCAAGGGCCTCACAAGGTTTCTCCTTGGGGACTGAGGCTACTTTAAACATTAACGTAATCTGCATTTGCCCTTAGGCTTCCCTTCTTCTGGGGGCTTGGGTCAGTTTTACTCATTGACAGTTGCCCGACTGAAAGGCCTTCACCATCTTAGGCTTCCCTCCTTGGGGCTCTTTGCCAGGCCTGATTTTAATCAGGTCTGGGAGCTCATATTGCCTTTCACTTGAATTCAGATAGTACTAGTAATAATAAATAACAATAATAGTGATAATAATAATAATAGTAATAATAATAATAATATAGGAGATAATAATTATAGTTAAAATTATAATTATAATAAGGATAATTATAATAGTAATAGTATTGGGAGAAAATACCCATTGCAATGGCTAGTGATCAGGGTTCTAGGACACAGTTGTCACAGTCTAACAGACCATCCCGGCAGCTGAGAAGGATGCCCATAGACGGCACCAGGCCTTGGAGAAACTAGTGCTAAAGCACCAGGGACCCCGGCCTGATTCTCATACCAGACCCTCTTCTTCTGCTCGACCTCCAAGTCCACCTCTGGTTGCCCTGGACTTATCCACACTCCAACTGCGCAAAGGCCCAGATCCAACCAAAGGCCGGGACCGCTCCACGTAGCACTCCTGAGGCTACGCTCACACCCACAGCGGCGGCCTGCGCCCGAGGCCGAGCTCCCAGAGGAAATACCACCCGGACTGAGGTCATGGATGGAACTGGCACTACAGAGGGGCATTGCTACCGGGTACAGCAATCTCTCTCGCCATCCAACCTCCCATCCTTCCAGACTGCATGTCTCTCTCGGGCCGCCGTGAGTATGGTGGATCAGCAGTATCACCCACACCCCCACAAGGGAGTTTTGCACACAGGGTACTCAGGACTTGGGGCCCAGGAGGCTTGGATGGATCAAGAGACAAGGTCCCTTCGATCTTGACCAGGATCTCTCCAAGTGGACCCTCTTGAGAGGGGATGTCCGATGACGAAGGGATTGCCCCCGACCATCCTGTTTTCATGGGACTATTCAAACCACACTTGTTCAAGTCACTCTTGTTCAAGGCAAAGAATACAGCCCGCTTGCTAGTCCTCCCCAGTCCAGTCGCCCGAAGCGCAGCAGGAACCGGGCGACCTGATATTTCACCAACCTACCATCGAATCAGAAGCCATTCCAGTCCCTCCCATGTTCACAGACCTGGTGAACAAACAATGGCCCTATCTGCCTCTTATCCTCCCCACAGGGCATGATAAGAGACTCTATAACCTTGACCCTGAGTTTTCCGGCATCTGAACACCCCTGAAGTGGACGCATCCCATAGCTTCCTGGTATCCTCCTCAGTCATCCCAGGAGGCGGAGGACGCCTTGAAGGCAGAGGAAAGGAGAGCCGAGATGGCATTGCGCAGAGCGCATTTTGATGCGGTTATTAAGGCGCCACGCCGCCTCCTTTTACGTCCTCTCAGGTGGCTCCACCATCTGAGAGACGTAATCCCACCGCCCAATACTAGGGCGATCAGGACGCGTTGCAAAATCATAGCGGCGCCGAAGTTCTCGCAGACGCCACCTTTAGCGCAGTGAAGTTCTCCTCCGGCCATAGCCACAGGTCTGCGCCAGGCGCTTTGTGGCTTCATGATTGGCAGGCAGATGCAGACACAAATGGAGGCTCGCTTCTGCACCTATATCCGGGAGAAGTTATTTGGTAGGTCCTTGATCCTCTTCTTCTTGAGACGAAATCAAGAAGAGGATCCTCCCAGCTCTGAATAGGAGGCCGGATTTCGACCTTCACAGACATTTCGTGGGGCCCCTCTCGCTCCTTCTACCCGACAATATCAACCTAGGTTCCAGCGCCCAGTACCCAGGGCCAGGGGCAACAGTCGGCTCGTCCGACTTTGCCGGGCGGTAATCGACGAGGGGGGCAGAATAGACGAAGGTTCAGGGGAGCCAGTAATAGGAGCTTCCATCGCTCCAAGTGAGGAGCGGATTCGCACCCATAGGGGTCGCTTGAGATTGTTTGCCGACCAGTGGGAGTCCTCTACCTCGGATGCCTGGGTGAGGAACACCATCAGATCTGGTTTGGCCCTTGAGTTCATCTCCAGCCCACCGCAATTCTTCATGAAGTGTCCCTCTTCCAGAGACCCCACGAGGGACCCTCATGCAATCCGCCATCTCCCACTTGCTGGAGATCAGGGCCATCCAGAAGGTCCCCCCAGATCAACAGGGCCAGGGTTTTATTCTCACCTCTTCGTGGTACCAAGAGCTCGGGGCTGGAGAGCCATCTTAGATCTGAAACGCCTCAATCGATTTTTAGTTTACCGAAAATTTAAGATGACTACACTACAGTCTATCTTGTTAGGCATCAGGGAGGGAGACGCACTCACCTCCATTGATCTTACGGAGGCGATTTGCACATACCGATTCGCCTTCCCATTACAAATTTCTCCGCTTTTGTTATAGTAACATTCACTACGAGTACGCCGCCTCCCTTTCGACTGGCCTCTGCCCCCAGGACCTTTACCAAGATCCTGGCTGGCCGCTTCTCAGGAGCAGACCCATTAGGCTCCATTGTTATTTGGATGACATTTTGATCCTAGCTTCATCCATTCCACAGTCCCAGACAGATTCCCTTATCACCATTGCCACTCTTCAGAGTCACGGTTTTCCATAAACTGGGACAAGAGCTACCTGACGCCCACAACTAGACTAATTCATCTAGGGGTTCTTGACACCACACAGGGAACAGTCTTCTCTCTCCACAGGCAGGAAAGTATTAGGAAGCTGGTACGGGAGATCAGTTCTCTCCGAAGGTTCCCCTCATGCTACTTTCACAGCTATTGGGGAAGATGATCTCTTGTATATCCATCGCCCCTTGGGCCCACTGCATGCCAGGGACTTACAGTGGTTTCTGCTGCCTTACCAACGGTCAGGGAGGGACAATTCCATGGCCCGGTTAGGGTTTCTCCCAGCGCCATCAGATCCTTACGCTGGTGGACAGCAGCAGCAATCAAAAGAGGTTGTCCTTTCAGGGATCCACCGAGAGGTCGCCACGACGGACGCCAGCCTGTACGGATGGGGGCACACTACCTTCACCACACGGCTCAGGGACAGTGGTCTCTTCCAGAGCGGGCACAGGACATCAATTGGTTGGAATTGCCGCCCACCTTGCCCCGCGCAGTTTCAGGTCAGCACTGCGCCCAATCACGTGTTGGTGCTTACAGACAATATCACCGCCAAGGCACACCTGAACAAACAAGGGGCACACATTCCAAACGCCTGATGCGGAGGCAGAGAAATTGCTTCGTGGGCCGAGAACAGTTTTCTTTCCATCAAGGCCGAGCACATTTCGGCGCCACCAATGTGCGAGCGGACTGGCTCAGCAGGGCCACGCCGATCAGGCGGAATGGCAACTGCACCCCTCATTGTTTCAGGAAGTAGTCCAGAAATTCGCCTTCCTGTGATAGACCTGTTCGCCTCCCCGCAATACACAATTGCCACGCTTCATCTCCGTTATCCGCCCAAGGAGCGGAGAACGCCAACGCACTCCGCTGCCCTTGGCCATCAGGTCTCCTATATGCCTTCCCTCCGCTTCCAGTGATTCCCGGCTGATCCAACGGGTTCTGGACGAAAGGGGGAGATTATTGTGGTGGCTCCCACTGGCCCAGAAGGCCGGGGTTTGCGGACCTGAGGAGATTGTCCGTCCGGGATCCTTGGAGAATCCCGCCTCCAGGATTTTCTCTCTCAGGGACCGGTCCTACACCCAGACTCGCAATGGCTCAGCCTAGCCGCTGGAGGTTGAGCGGCAGTGTCTGAGGTCAGAGGATATTTCAGCTAAGGCAATTGAGACTATACAGGCAGCTAGGCGCCCATCGACAGTGCGCATTTACAACGCTACTTGGCTAGCCTTCTGCAAATGGTGCGACCGGGTTGTCCCCACCTCTCCATCCGTGGCACAACTGTTGGACTTTTACAGGAGGGGCTGGACAAGGGTCTATCCCCAACACTCTACGCCGCCAGGTGGCTGCCCTGGCCTCAGTTATTTCTTTGGGAGTTTCGCTCAGTCTCTCAACACCCTAGGATTCGCAGTTTTCGAGGTGCCACCAATTTGCACCACCAGTGGTACACCGATACCCAACTTGGGATCTACACAAAGTCCTGTCGGCACTCTCCAAGGCTCCATTTGAGCCCCTGAGGACCATCAGTTTACAGTTATTGACATATAAGATGGCATTTCTGGTGGCGACACGCCAGCACGGAGGCATTTCGAGAGGGTTCAGAGCTGCAGCTTTGAAGACCTCGCAAAAGACCTCTGTGGTTCCACTGACAGGGTTGTCCTCAGGACCCATCCCACGCTTGTCCCTAAAGTCAACTCCTCCTTCCATAGGTCTCAAGAGCTGGTTCTTCCAAATTTCTGCCCCGATCCAGGTCATCGCCTGGAGCGACAATGGCATCACCTTGATGTGCGCCGAGCTATGCGATTTACATGCAACGCACCGCGCATTTAGGAAGACGGAGGCCCTTTTCGCCTCGTTTCTCCCCAGGTCCCAGGGTCAAAAGTGTCTTCTTCCACAGTTGGGTTGGCTCAGGGCCGCAATAGTAAATGTTATGAGACTCAATCGAGCCCGTACAGCTGGGTATCACGCTCACTCGACCCAGAGTGCTGCAACATCTGCCGCCTGGGCCACTCAGGCTTCGAGCAGACGAGATATGCAGGGCGCCACATGGTCCTCACCTCCTTCATATGTAACTATAGGGTGGACCTGTTTGCATCTGCTGAAGCCATTCGGCAGGAGGGTTTTGCAGCAGGTGCATAGGGACCGAGAGTTTTAGTGCCAGACGGCATCCCTCCCTGTGGACATCTCTAGCTTTGGTATGTCCCACTTCTGGATGCTCGAGCAGTCGGGGAGAAAGGCGCTGGTACTTACCTGATACGCCCATTCTCCATGAGCTGCGAAGAGCATCCAGCCCCATCCCCTTGTCCGTCTGGGGGCTTTCTCTGCTCCGCCAAGCCTTTTTCCTTTGTAAGTGGGTGAAGGGTTGGCAGCTTGCCACTGCGACTTCGCCAAAAACTGGGGCGTGAAGGTGGAGTGACAGGAGGAGCGTCCCAGTAGAGTTTTGCCCAGCCTGCTCGCAGACTCGAGCACCTCCCACTTCTGGATGCTCTAGCTCATGGAGAATGGGCGTATCAGGTAAGTACCAACGCCCTTTCTAGGTTAATATTATGCAAGCTCCTTAACTGTAAAACTAGAAAACTTGATTTATATTTGAACATGGTTCATTTTGTTTGACCTTTGGTTAAACATTACTGTTTTAAAGTCAAGCTTCCACTTTTATTGCTTTCCTGAAATTAATGGCTGCAATGCATAAAAGCAAAAGAGAATGTTCTTATATTCCTTCCAAATCAATATATGGCAGAGTTGTGACATAGCAAGGCTGCAATTTATGCACTTGGATTATAAATACAATAGGCTGTAGCAGAAAACATGTATTCTGGTCTGGATCATTCACTGATTTATCAAATATAGAGCAATTCTGCTTAATCATGCAGGTATCTTTTTAATATATCTTCTATATTATTGGTTGTGTATATTCCATACACAGCTCTGCATTCTCTGGATATGCATGGTTCCAAAGTTTTTTTAATTTCACAGACCAATGTTCTCCAAAGTTGGATACCATCTAGGTTTTCAAACTTCTTTCAGAACAGTCAACAGTAGCCATGTAGGCTGAAGAATTCTGGAAGTTAAAATCGATATGTGTAGAGATGATAACCAAGGTGGGAAAAACTGCCATAGTTCTAAGCCTCCAGTCTGTCAATGTATGTAACTGGAAGAGTGTGTGTATTTAGTGTTAAGGTAACCCTATTTTCTCTAGGAGAAAAAAGCCCAGGAAATATAAAGAAACCTCCAATATACAGTATCATGTGGCCACTAGGGATAGTTTTTTCTTCCCTCTGCAGTTATATCATCCATGTGGTATATTTATTGTTAAGTTGCAAAAGGTTTGCAATTCACATAAGCAATTGCAAACTGCTGAGTGAACTGCTGTTTTTGTCAGTTAATTAGGAGAGTTAAAGGTACAAGTCCGCCTCCCCTCTATTGGGATAAATTCTATTTGAAGAGCAATGATTAAAACAAGTTTTATTTCACCTTTGTATAAATTTGGGTAGAAGGATGAATTAAGAGGTATATTGGTGGACATACTGAAGCTTGATCAGAAATTTTTATCCCATTTTCTCCCATTTTATGACTATTAAAGAAATACTGTAATGAGATTCAAATCTTATTTATATTAGTCCCATAAAATAGGAAATTAAATTCAGTGAGCTAATATATTTGTATTAATCAACACTACTGAAAGAAGAGAATTGTAGAATAACCTAAATCAGTGTTGCCAATTTTTCACATATTATTCAGTTATATCATTTATAACCAAGCTGGATGTTGAGGAACAAACATCCCTTAAAGAATGTTTTAATTAAAATAATATTAAAATATAATTGTATTTTTTGTTATGTTATTTACAGATCATTAGTTTAAGGTAAAATGAGTGGATGGGTCAGGTGCTTAATTAGATTATAAGATGGGATTTATTAATATAATTGCCCATGAAATAATAATCTGATTTGTAATCATGAGTTACTATAATAACTAAGGATTAGCTAAATGAGCTGTTCCAGAAATATAATTTTTATGTTTCTAACAGTAAGTACTGTTTGCAGTGTACCTAGTTAACAAAATTATATGGGGGAAACATATAAGACTTTATATAGTCTAGGATTTTTACCTTAGATAATAATGTTAAAGTATCTTCTAAATCAGTGGTTGCCAACCAGTGGGCTGGGGACCACTGGTGGTCCACGAGAAAATTTTGGTGGTCAGAGAAATGTCACCCCAAAGCACCCCAAAGCAATAAATCCAGGCTGGTGGAAACACAAGGCTGCTGCCCACATGGCCTGTGGGAATACAAGGCTTGTGTTGCTTGCATTATGAACAACACGAGGTAGTGAGGGGAAGGGGAAAGGGCAGAAGGGGGAACTTGCACCACTTGCCCCACATCCCTCCCCTGACCACCGGGCTGTTCTTTCCTTCTTTCTTCTTCTGCTTTTGGCTCCACACAAGGAAAGCAGCAAAAGTCTTTCTTTCTCTCCATGAAACTCTGCCAGAAATTAGTCTTTGGGACCCTGCAAGGCATCCTGCTCCAAGAGGCTGCTGGCGTGACAAGTCTCACAAAGACTCATTTCTGGTGGAGTTTGGGGAGAGAAAGAAAGACTCTGCTGCTTCTGCTGCTTTCCTTGCATGAAGCCAAAAGTCAGTCAGTCTGTCTCTGTCTCTGTCTCTGTCTGTCTCTCTCTGTCTCTCTTGTCTCTCTCTCTCTCTCTCTCTCTCTCTCTCTCTCTCTCTCTCTCTCTCTGAACGGAGCTGGAGACAGTATCCTGTGATCCCAAATAAAGCATGATCGATCAGTAGGAAAACAGGGTGGGGAATTTTCCTACAGACTTTTTGGGATTTTCCCAGGTCTCTGGTCCGTGGGATTTAAGATTACAATTTGGTAGTCCCTGAGATTCAAAAGGTTGGCAACTCGTGTTCTAAATTATTGTATATTGGTTGGAATGTGTAATATTCTATGAGAACATTGTAGGAAGTACAAAACAAGATACATGTATACATGATATTTGCAGTTTAGCTGCAAAGTGGAATTTTAAAAAGTTTTGGATCAAGTTAATACAAACCAAAACAGATAACTGTTACAAACATATATTTAGTTATGTATTTATTTACATCCCACCTTTATTATTTTCATAAATAACTAAAGGCAGTGAATAATAACTAAAGGCAGTCCTATTTAGGACTGCCCTTGCATACCATCCGGAGACTGCAGCTGGTGCAAAATGCGGTTTAGTCCATACTCAAACCCCATCTATCTAATGTATTCTTTTAAATAGGTGGGGCTCTTACGTGTACGTTGAGACCTGCGTGGTTCAGGTGTTTTAGGGTTCTCACATTGTGAGGGAGGAAATGTGTCTGTTAACATCTCCTTACTTGGACTTCTAGTAATGGTAGAACCTGTTTGGTTACTACAACCCGGTCTCTCCTCCCAATCCATCTCCAACCCAATGTCAGCACCTAAGTCTGGTAGTGATGTGCAATCTTCCATTTGTAAGAATGGTTGTTGGCACCGTAACAGGTTTTGGAATGGTTCCTGTTGTGTTAGCTCGTTACACATGGGATTGATTCTTGCTTGCTGATAATCCTCCCCTTCCCCCCTAGAAGAGGCAGTAGGCATGGGAACCAGAGAGGAGCAATGGCGAAGCTCCTGAGGTAGTCTGGATCTTAACTGATCAATGTGCCTGCTCCATAGGACACCATCCTCAGTTTGAACCCTGTAAGACCTGGGGCCTGTAATTTGGGTTATCTCCAGGAATCCATAATGGTTCACCCATAATGTTTTTTGCATAAACAGAATCACCCACAGTGAATGTGCGAATTTTGCTAGTGGAATCTAGTGGTTGGGTGCGTAAGTGGGATGAAGGTGGTCAAGGGGAGATCTAAGTTTCCTACCCATCAACAATTCAGCTGGGGTTAAGTTAGTTGAGGTTGGGAGTGATATGCTGGACACTGAGTAGTTTTTCAACTTTCTCAGTGATGTCCCCTGGACCCAATTGCTGGAGTTTCTCCTTGGTAAATCATACCATGCTCAGCCCGCTGTTAGCCAAAGGATGTCCAGGGGCTGTAAAGGTCTTATACCCTGCTGTGCTAAATATGATTCAAAAGGTTGATGTAAATTGAGGACCATTGTCAGAAACAAGCACATCAGGTAACCCATGAGTTACAAAAAGTTTCTAAGC
>SOZL01000676.1:0-38905 GCA_009733165.1 Naja naja | reverse complement strand
TGATGCATCCCCTTTGGAGTGGGGGGGTTTTTTTGAGCCACAGGCTTCCCAGTGGGAGGAAGCCCCCTTTTGCACCCTCTCACACTTTGACCAAAGCAGAGAGGAATTATAGCCAACTGGACAAGAGGCATTGGCAGTTGTTGCAGCTGTCAGAATTTCATGAATATCTGTATGGCAGGACATTTACCATTGTTACTGATCACAAATCTTTGTTAGTTAGGCAGGGAGACAAACCTACACCTACTATCCTGTCACCAGAATGCTGAGGTGGACTGAATTTCTTGCAGCTTATTCACATACAAACTGATTCACAGGCCTGGAAGGACATTGGACATGCTGATGCACTGAATTTGCCCACTTCCTTGCCACAAGGAGGACTTTGAACCTGAAGCACACCTTTTCCCTAGAAACTGTTGCTAAGCTTCCAGTTCATGCTGCTGAAATTGCCAGAGAGACTGCCAAAGACACTGTGTTGGCTCTGTTATAGGCTGGATTAAGAAAGGTTGGCCTCTTCAAGATCTACCTCACCTTGCCCAACCTTTTAAGTCCAGGCAAACTGAATTATCTGTATTAAGAGGATGTATTTTGTGGGGTAACAGGGTGGTTATTCCTGCAAAACTGCAAAGAGAGGTTTGGAAATGTTACATGAGGGTCATCCTGGGATTGTGGGATGAAGGGATTGGCCAGGAGTTATGTATGGTGGCCAGGTATTGACAAAATGGTTGAAAACTGGGTTGCATCTTGTCCCAATTGCCAGGTAATTAGGCCTGCCCCACCTCACGCCCCCACACAGGAATGGGAATGTCCTAGGGGCCCGTGGTCTAGGATCCACATTGATTTCGCAGGTCCTACTAGAGGGCACACTTGTTATAGTAGATGCATATTCCAAATGGCTAGAGGTTATCCCTATGGCATCCACCACAACTGATGCTGTTCAGAAAACTGTTTGTAACCCATGGGTTACCTGATGTTCTTGTCTCTGACAATGGCCCTCAATTTACATCTAACATTTTTGAATCCTTTCTAGCACAACAGGGTATCAGACATGCCCTTACTGCCCCTGGGCACCCTTTGGCTAATGGCCGGGCTGAACGCATGGTACACTTTACCAAAGAGAAGCTCCAGCAACTGGGTCCTGGGGACATCACTGAGAAGCTTGAAAAAGTTCTTGTGCAGCACATCACCCTAGCCCATCTACTAACTTATCCCCAGCAGAGTTGTTGATGGGTAGGAAACTTAGGTCTTCCCTTGACCGCCTTCATCCCACTTACGCACCCAAGCACCACTGGATTCCACTTCCAAAGTTGTACTTTCAGTGTGGGTGATTCTATGCTAAGAACCTATAGGTGAGCCTTTGTGGATTCCTGCTGAAATAACTCACATCACTGGCCCTCGTTCTTACAGGGTACAAACAGAGGATGGAATCCTCTGTAGCAGGCACATTGATCAACTTAGATCCAGGTTCCCTCAGGAACATCGCCCCTGTCTCTCTCTCTGGTTCCCTCACCTGATGTCACTTCTAGGGGAAGGGGAGGAAAAGGAGGAAAATCAGCAAGCAAGAATCAACCCCATGTGTAACAAGCCATTGCGACAGGAACCATCCCAAACCCTGTCACAATGCCAAGATCCATCCTTAGAAGTGGAAGATTGCACATCACTACCTGACTTGGGTGCTGACATTGGAATGGAGATGGGTTGGGAGGAGAGACCAGATTCTAACAGTCTAACAGGGTCTCCTTTCACAGGAAGTCCCGGCAGGGAAATGTCAGCAGACACATTTCCTCTCTCACTGGGTGAGAACGTTAAAACTTCTGAACCACGAAGGTCTCAAGCATTACGTAAGAGCCCCACCTATTTAAAAGAATACATTAGATAGGTTGGGTTTGGTATGGACTGAACCTAGTGGGGAGGGGTGTTATGTATGTAGGTTTGAATGTTATTGGTTTATTTGAACTGTTCTTGTAAAATGTTAAAAGGTATTGGTTTAAATAGTGTGGGAAGAAACCCTGCATTCCCATTGGCTGGCAACTATGGCTGCTGGCTATAAGAGGCAGCCATAGTCCAGCCAACTCGGGTCCATTCGAGCTGTAGTCACTGAATAAACTCTTCACTGAAGCTCTTCGCGTTTGACTCTTCATGCAAACTTAACAGCGTACATCTTTATTCACTTTTGGGGGGAAATAGTTATATTGTATGCATTTGCTGTCCCTATTCTTCATTCTTCTGATTTTTGGTCTTGTTAGCATGAATTTTGTGATTTGACTGCAAAGCATGAACTATTCTGCCATTTACCAGTGAGCAGGAAAAATCTGGGATGTTTGGATGCTAGCAGGCTAGAAAAAATTACCCAAAGTTTTAACATTATTTTCCTATCTTTTACTCATAAATAAATGTTGCAAAAACACAATAGTTGTAGAGACAATCCGAGGTCCAATGTGAAGTAGTTTTTCATGAAAAATTAGGTTCGTATTTTTTTTTAAACTTTCTCTCATATTGAAAAGGAATCGTGAAAAAAGAGGCAAAAGTGGTGAATGGTAATTTAGGAATGAAAATGCTTATATTAGCCAATAAACTGTGCAGAAGCACTAAATTTTGATTCTGATAATATGCTATGCAAATTTGCAGTTTTATATGCAAATATAACTTGTTCTGTTGAAGAGCTGGGTAATCCACCAGGACTTCATCATTAGCGCCATGCTAATAAAATATGCATAATTCATAATAAATAAATATTACAAACTAGGTCATAGAACTGTTTTGTTTATTTGCTTATTTGAAAGTAAACTTGCTACCCATTGACAGCTGCATAGAATGTTACAACAAATGGATGACAGACATGGTAATGAGTAGCATCTGCTTTATTTATGCAGCTACAAATGCTTATATACACATTCATAATCTCTCTTAGGAAAAGGGAGTTCCACACCAAGTATAGAGAAATGCAATCCAGACCCTCCTTTGTGCAAATGAAGCACAGATTTAAGTCTACAACCCAAATTCCCAATTGTTTCCAGTGACTAAAACCCATTGCCTTAATTTGGGATTACAACACTTTAATTTAAAGCTACTGTAAAAAGAAATTAATAAATTAGGATTAGAATTATGTTCCTTTGAATTTGGGCCTGCTGTGGGGGACAGCTTGATACTAAATATGAGCATCTGGTGAAAATCTGAGATGAGTGGTCTTCCAAAAATTGGGTGGCATGGCTTAAAAGATCCTCCTATTGTTCCTCTGAAATGTTGTTCAATCCACAGATGATCTTGATGATAAGGAAATAAATAAGCTGCATTTTTAGTAGAAATTCCAACTGTAAGAGGGGATCTGCAATTAATAAATGTTGAAACTTTTAAGTTTTTCTGGTTCACATTTTTACCCATCGTTGCCTTTTTTTTAATGATTCTTGCTCTTGATAGATCATATCTTTTAGTCTTTTGAGTTTTAGTCATATGTTTTAGTCTCTTGAGTTGAGTTCCATCTTACTTGACATAGACTTGATGCCCCATCAAAGGGAGTAGGAATGCAGATAGGTTTAGTTGGTATTTGAAAGACTGGCACTATAGGTCTGCGTTGCTGGCAGAGGCCATTGAAAATATACAATCCCCAGATGGGAGTGATTTAGTGAAATTCAAAACAAAGAGAGAAGTGAAAAGCTGTCAAATATATCCCTGGCCTCCCTTGGATTTTGTTTGATGTGACCACTCTCTACCTGTCTATTTTTCCCTCTTTATTTCTAAAAGCTTGAATTTTCCAGTGCAAAATGAGGTGGAGAGACTAAAGCAGCAATATTTTATCTGTATTCTTGTATCAATCAATTTTCATGCATTCCAAGGAGAGAATAAATTTGGTTTCCATAGGATTGGAAAATGTGGTTGCTTTCTTCTCTTTTAAAATAATCCTTACAAAATGGCATCTGCTCATCAAGATTAATTCAATCCTCCCCCCATATCTTCTTTTCCCAGGAAATTTCTCTTGCTTGCAAAAAAATATTATGTAGGCCAAGTTGGAAAAGTGAAATAAATAAGAAAGTCCAGAGAAACTTTTTAGAGCATTCAAAATGAAAAACAAACAAACAAACTTTGGGATCATGAATTCATTTCTAGCTCAGAAATTATCCTAACATGTTAAGATAACAGCTTTTGTATTTTTCAGCCAGCATGTCTGCTGGCCACGCTGCCTAGGGTTTTAGGGAATTGTAAAGCAAAGTATAAGGAAGGAACCAAGGAAGACTGAATTAGATATGCAGTTACTATATACCATTTACATTGCCTAACTCTGGGTGAAAGGACTTTTCCAGAGTCTCAATTATACTATGAGATATTTTGAAGTAGAACTATTGGGTGTTAAAGCAGAAGTAAAACATGTACTAAAGAACTAGATGTACTTCCTTTGAAGAGATGTGTATCTCACTGGTTTATTGAGAAACAAATAATGGGAAATTCTTACAAAGATGATGCAAATGTGTTCCTTCAGTGAGCAGGGAGTTGAACTCAATGGCCTAGATATCGTAAATCTTTCAAATTTTATGTGCTCAGATTATGAATGCAACATACATGCATATGTGTGTGTGTGTGTGTGTGTGTGTGTGTGAAATTGCTGTAACAAAAATTGTGTATTTCAAAATTATTATTGCTATTATTGTTGTTATTAATGGGATTGAACAGAGCAGCTTTAGGCATATAGGACATCCATGGCAAAATTCTTTCATCAGTTTGACCCACAATATGAAGATTGTAAATATATTTTTGCCAATGCACAGAAACTTGTTGGATATGTGGCATTTATTTTGCATGCTATAGTTAAACATCAACTAGAGATAAACTGCATAGGGCCTTTGTCCCTTGTTGATTTGCCCCTTAAGGGATTATACCATGTTGATGCTTGGCCCTTTCACAGCTCATGTGTCTGGTTCCTGATGGAGAGTGCTAATCAATCCTTCCACATCATATTTTAAAAGCATGGTCCCTGAAAGACCACAACCCAGGAAGGGAGGGTGTTTGGTATCTTTTCATTTTATGTTGAAAATGGCCTATGTTTCAAAAGTACTAACCCCGTGGTCTCTGCTCAGGGCAATTTTGCTTAGCCTAGCGGAATGTCTTGGAAACTACTGGTAATAACTTCGTCTCCAAGACTGGAACATGTTGAGCAGAGACAGAAAACCTATGAACAACTGATGGCCAGATGCCAGAGTAAACAAGTGTGGTTCCTCGGGTTGTGGTTAGAAATGTCTCCCTTTCAATATGCAGTGCAAATCCTCTGCCAACATTTGCCATAAAGTTATTACACAAAGCTGTTTTTTCTCTCAGTAAGACAAACCCAGTGAAAGACTGCTTCTCATCCAGCCCCTTGCTGACTTTAGGCCTCTGATCATCTGTCATGCCAGGAGAAACCTGTGAGCTGTGGTCTCCCTTTCAGGCTGCCTTTTTCATTAGACTTTGTGTGTGTGTGTGTGTGTGTGTGTGTGTGTGTGTGTGTGTGAAGAGAGAGAGTGAAAGAATAGAGAGTAAAAGGAAAAGATTCCACATAGACTGTTCTAATATGTGAACAGCTAATTCTGTTTTCTCTTTCCAAACCCACACTTTGCTGGCCCATGGCAGAAGTCATAGCCATGGAAAGAGTGCCTTGCCTGGAATTAGATCATTGGTCCATCTCTCTCAGACTTGCCCACATCAAAGCTAAGGAACCTGTGGCCCTTCAGGCACTGTTGACATCATCTCCAATGACCTTCACCATTAACCATGTCAGTAGGGTTATTAGTGGTTGAGGCAAGATTTCATCCTCTATATTGATGAGTAAAAGCCAACCCCCTATCTCTTTGGCTCGTTTTTAATGATGAAAAAAGATCATGGTGATGATAATGATGATGACGATGGTGACGACTATAATATTTTCAGGGAAGTTGGCAGAGATATTTTCCGGTTCCAGAGTCTTGTCCTGCTAAATCTAGAAGACCTCCAAGGTCCCTTCCAATTCTATTATTCTATTCTATTCTATTCTGTTCTGTTCTGTTCTGTTCTAAATTCTAAACTGTTTTTAAAGTACCAGGGACATCTCCGCTGAATTCTGATGCTTTCTCACTCATTCCCGTCTTGTTTTGTCTTGACTTGTCTTGTCTTGTCTTGTCTTGTCTTGTCTTGTCTGCCCTGCCCTGCCCTGCTTTCCCTCACTTTCTCTTCCTCCCCTCCCTTCCCCAATCATCTCCTACAGGATACTACAGATATGCTGATAGAAGATATAGAAATGTATTGCAGCAGGCAGGGGTGGAATTAAGAATGCACTTGTAATTATTCTAGAACCCTGAAGTCCATCAAACAAAAATAAGTGTGAAATTACAGGTAGAGCAAGTTATGTAATGTATTCTGACAGATATGTGTGTACATATTTATTTACAGATATGTAAATAAATAGTGACTGTTCATAATTCAGGGGTTCTGATAGATGAATTTGGAATGGAAGGGAAGTCTTTTTTCTCATTGCTCTTATTAAATAATTAAAAACAAGAACCTTCTGCTGGCTCATTACAAATCATCCATCCACAAAATAGTCAATTCATTCTATGTTCCTTCATTTGTGTATCGTAACCTAGAATCAGGCTGACTGCATTTTATATTATTCTGAAAACCCACAATTTGTATCCTACATTTAGAACAAAGAAGTAGCTCTTGCTGAATAACTATGCTATAGTAAAGACTATGAGTTGGATTTTGTGTCATTCCTTTCAGTTTTTTATACGTGTGGATAATTAATCATAACTAAAATTCCATTCATTTCAATGGGAATGATATAATTTTTGTCTGGTTGCAACCCACCAATTAAACTAATCACAAGTCACTCCAAACCTTTAGCAGCTGTTGGAGAGTTGATAAAAGGACAGTTCTGTGTTGTTAAAAGGCTAAAGGAATTTATATCTCATTTGTTTATTTTTAGAGGCAATAAATCTCTGGTATCTAAATGCTAGTATTAAACTATGGGAGATGGGTGCTATTATGATGTTTTAACATCAGTTTTGATATTCCAATTTTTGTGGTGGAAGCATTTTCTCCTAACTATACACAATAAATTAGGCCACTCATTTGAATTGTGGTCCTTGAATACTCTTCAAAAGCAACATGTAGATCTAAGCTGAAAAGGTGTTTTAAAACATTAGTATAAATAACACTGAACTTTGTATCAAGATGTAAGAAAACTTCTATATTAGTATTCTGTACCAGCTGAAAACAGCTCTAACCTTGTGTTCCCATGACGTTGGGAAACTCTGCTTTTGGCTCAAAGGTGGTATATTTGAATGTGGTTTGGCAGTGGTAGGATTCAATTTTTTTTACTACCGGTTCTGTGGGCGTGGTTTGTTGGGCGTGGCAGGGGAAGGATAGTGTAAAATCTCCAGTCAGAGGTGGGATATGCCAGTTCTCTGAACTACTCAAAATTTCCGCTACCGTTCTCCAGAACTGGTCAGAACCTGCTAAATACTACTTCTGTGCGGCACTGCCTTTAATCTCACCAAACAACGTGGTTTTAGGTAAATTAAATACATTTTTACTTTAAAGTTTTGAAGAACAAAAACTGAAACACAATGATTAGATGGCAGCAAAGAGATACAACAGTTGCAACTCAAATCTGCAGCAGAACAATAATATTTTAAATTTTGTTTTCCTTTTCTGTTTCCTCAAGAATAAAGCTCTTAAGACTGAATATTTTTTCAGTGCTACAAAACAGTTCAGGGATATTGATCTCATTCTGCTTTATTTAGAGCCAGTTTGTTTTAATGCATATGGCACCAGGCTACAAAGTGTGAGACTGTGAGTTCTAGTCCTGCCTTAGCCATGAAAGCCAGCTGGGTGATCTTTGGCCCATCAATCTTTCTCAGCCCAAACCAACTCACAAGGTTGTTGTTGTGGGGAAAAAGAAGAAGAAAAAGGTGTGTTGATATGTTCGCTGTCTTGAGTCCATAAAAATAATAAAGATGGAGTATAAACACAAGAAACAAATTTAGGGCCATAATCTACAACAAAATTTCTAATGTCTTCAGTTCGTTATTTCTTTTATAATAGATTAGATTATAGAAACTATAATCATAGATTCAAAGTCTTGTGGAAGTTTTGTGGAAGCAGTTCTCTGATTCTGTTCCTAAATTTATAAAATGTCATGCAATTCTAATCTGAATAGGTAAGAAATCCTCTCTCTTCTTCTATCAATTACATTAGGGACATGCAATTCACTGGAACCTATGCTTTATACAGCCTCCCCCTCCATCCCAATAATGCTGTGGAAGTTCAAGGGCAAGTTCTGATTTGTTTAACAAATCTTTTGAACAATTCTAGTCCTCTCCACAAACCAAATATTTTAATCCTGCAGTTACGTAATTGTGTCACTGACATGCTGCCAGTGACTCAAAGTGGCCTATTAAAAGCAGGAACAGTGATCAACTGGAGTAGAATTGCTTATTCCTGGATTATATCACATATAACTCTAAAGCCATCATAGTAAAGATCAACTGACATTTTTTTACAGCAAGAGTGTCAAACTTGCGGCATCACGGGATATATAGGGACTTTCCCCCTATTCATTAAACTGGGCAAGGGCATGGCCAGTGAATTCCCGCAAGGCAGAAATTTGACAGTCCTATTTTACAGGGTGTACATTAAACCAGTAACTTCAGCACTTTTGAGAGCTGATATATTTATGTCAGAATCAGCAAGAATCTAGTTCTCATGTTATCTTCCCCCCCAAGAAACAGGTTTTGCATTTATTTCTAGAATTTTAGTGACATTATCTAGAAGAACTGGAGCCATCTCTATTCTTACTTCATCTCTGCTTTATTTTAGAGTACTACAAATCCTTCCTGTACCTGCAGGCCCCAGGCTTCCATATAAATATCTTAGCATCTACTCTTCATGCTGCCTTTTGGTTAATAAAACCTCTTAATAAACACAGATGATTTTATTCTTTCTGTGCCCAGCAGTTATAATAATCTCTACCATATATTTTGGAAGAAAACCTGCAATAAATGTGCATTTCTCTTCTGATTTAAGAAAGAGAATAGGCTGATATGCATTCTGAATGTACTATCCCAACATGATGATAGCAAATTACACAGAAAAGTAAAAGCTCTATGTCATTTCAATCCCCTCTCATAAGGAACATTAGAGCTGCCTCCTCTTAAGCCTCCCTTTGAAATCATCATTTTGGCAGTGCAGGTCATTGGGAGACCATTTGATGACAGGAAATGATGAGCAAATGCCAGATGCAATTACTCATGATTCTTTATATGCATATCTCACCAAATCATTTAATATTCTTTCTTGATGCTTAAAAAGATAATTGAGAATATGAACAGGTTTTTTCTGATTAGGTTGCTATTCCTTCTGATGGATTGGTTTCTCCTTCCTTTTCTTCCTCCCTTAAATATATGCATATTGCCTTGTAATGACATATTGGTGCAAACTTCTTTTACCATTAAGAAAAACTAGGACATTCATAGCCTTCCCTAAAGCACATACTTATTTTTTTGAAAAAAAAACTTGTAATAGCAATAGTCAAAAAATATCTGGAAATACTTGCTAACACCAAGAACATTAAGGAACAGACTTTATGTTTTTATGTACTCCTGAAATATGACTATAAGTATATAGTTCCACACAGATAATATGAACAGTGGTTAGAGTGCAGTACTGCAGGCTACTTCTGCTGAGTGCCAGCTGCCTATAGTTTGGCAGTTCAATCTCACCAGGCTCAAGGTTGACTTATCCTTCCATCCTTCCGAGGTGGGTAAAATGATTATTGAGGGGCAATATGCTGACTCTCTAAACTACTTACAGAGGGCTGTAAAGCATTGTGAAGCAGTATATAAGTCTAAGTGCTATTGCTATTGTTGGAGTCGAAATGTCCTCATTATGGGATATGTATTTATTTAGTTATTAATCAAATTAATAAAGTCACCCATCTCTCCAAAAAGGGAGTCTTCATTATGAACAACAATAAAAAAACACAGATAATATAAAATTGATAAAAATCTAAAAGCTGCAGTACTGCAATGAATATTATAAAAAATGTTAATCCTAGCAAAGGGAGGATAAAAATGATAAAAATCCTAACCCTATTCTCCCAGTTGGGAGAAATCTCTGGTTCCTTGAGAGTCTCAGGCCAGGTCGCATAACCAAGTCTTGAGGGTTTTATGAAAAATTAAAATGGATGGGGCCAATAAAATTTCAGGAGAAGGATGGTTCAAAAGGTGGATGCCGTATGGTACAGAAGGCATGTCTTTTGGAATCCACCAAAGATAAGTCCTTAACCAACAGCAGCTTAACCAGAAAATTAGGTAGGTACCATGACAAGCTCTCCATGTATAAATAAGACCAGGGTATTGCCATCTTCTAAAGTCTGGATGAGTTGGATTATAGTCCCTATAACCCCCAATTAGCCACTGGATGACTAAGCATTTCAATACATGTGAAGGACTCTCTTAGGGAAGAAGAAGTGGATATTTTACACAAACATAAATATATAAACATTAAATTTTCATCTGGTACACCATTTTTTTCCCAAGTAGAACCCATGACACATGGCTGACACACAATCCATCAGTCAGGCAGAGATTTTGGTCTTTACATCTCATGGATAAAACATGAAATGCTTTAGATTTCTACTAGTTTTAAAGAATACTTTTTTAAAATTTCAAGACATGATAAATTACATAATAACAACAAAGAGGGGGGAAATGAAGAAAAAAGGGAAAAACAATTAAAAAAATAAAAAAGGGAAGAGGGATTCTCTCTGTTTCTCTCTGTAAATGTGAGTGTGTGTTTATATATACAAACACACACACACACACACACACACACCATGGAGATAGACAGAGACACAGAGATAGAGACTTCCAATGTACCTCCATACAGATACAAATATATAATCAGGTAATATTTTACTTTAATTTAAATATAATATAACCAATATCTAATATCTAGTGCATACAATATGACTACAATCTTAAAACAAATCCAATTATCCAATAATTAATTCAAAAATATTTATTCATCATTATCAAATACGATTTTAAAATTAATCTGTAGTTTAAAAATAAACCTAAACAAAATCTTAAAATAACCAGAATACTCAATTTCAATGTTTCCATCTATTCATTTTTCTAAATCCATTTTTTGTTATTAATTTTGTTTCATCTCTGTAAATTATATTATCTTGCTCATATAATTCTTAAAAAAATTCATATTTTCTCCATTCTGTTCATCATAACAAAAAATTCTTAATCTCAATTATATATCAAACTTTACATTCTTATATAAATCTTATAAAAATACACTTCACCGTAAACTGCATTCCTTAAATCTACATGCTTACCAATAATCTAAATTAATATACCCTCATATTACAACTTTAATTTTAAAAAACGTAACCATTAAAAGAAAACCAAAATATACACCTTAATTATAAAATAACCATAATTAATAAATCTCTATCAAATCTACCCCAAACACTCTATCCAATGTATGTATATACACTCTTTCTTTTTATAGTTTTCTTCTTATTAGTAAATCAATTGCTCTGCTAAATAGTGGACATTAATACTTTCAGCTAACATACTTTACTCAGCAGAATCAATCCAATAGCTTTTTGGGAGGTCATCTTATTATAAATCTATATCCATCCTTCAGTATAACATGCCCAAAAAATAACTATTAAAATCTACATTTGATATAATGCATTTAAATGACCATGCCAGTTCAGTCACACATATTTTCTTTCCAATATATGTCTCATATTCTTTTATAATTCTACTACTTTTGCCATGCATAAAAAAGTGAAGATGCTGAAAATCTTGTAGTTGGACAGCATATGAAATTCACTAAGCTGATGTCAAAGAAAGTGTTTAATACATATACAGCACTGGTAACAAAATAATCCTTAATAGATGGATCCTTTCAAATTCATCTATGTGGTTTAAAAACCATTAAAAGTTTTGCACACTTCCTAAACACTTCACTGCTTCACTGATAAACTTGTATTATGTATTATGTACATATTAGGTATATCTATCTATCTATCTATCTATCTATCTATCTATCTATCTATCTATCTATCTATCTATCTTGGTGTATTCGGGTCTTGTCCCGTGTAAGATTGAGAATACCTTGGCGACGTTTCGACGAGATCCCACTCGCCATCTTCAGGCTGGTGTCTTCGGCTTTGTGCTTCTGCCAGCAAAGCGTGATCTGAGCTGCCTTCTCTCTATAAATACTGGAGGGGAGGTGTGGTGTGCTGGCTCTGCTGTAAGCGGGTTGGTTGGCTGTGTTTTTGGCTGTGTTGTCGCTTCTTGATTGGTTGATGGAATTGGTGTTTGCTGATTGGTTGGCTTTTTTGTAAGAGCCTGTGTGGCTGAGGTACTGGCTGTGTGTCCTTCAGCCTTTTGTGTTTTAGCTACCTGGGTAGTGGGCTGTGTAATGACCTTCTGAGTTTTATTGTTGTGACATCCTGGGTCTTGTGCTGTTATCTCCTGGGTCGTTGTCTGTGTTGCAACCTCCTGAGGTTTTGTGTTGTAATCTCCTGAGTTCCATGATGTAGTATCCTGGGTGGAAGGCTGTGATGTGACATTCTGGGCCTTGGTTTGGCTCCAAGTTTGAGGTCTGGCTATGTGTTTATAGCGTGTGTCAGTTTGCTTAGTTTGGGGGTCGGAGGGGGGTGTAACAGCTGGAGTTGCAGCTATGGTCTGGTTTCTGGATGGTAGTTGCCTTTTGTCTGTGAGGTGGGCTTGGGTTTGAGTCTGGTGAGGGAGATTGGTGGTGGCATCATGTGTTATTTTGGGTCCAGTGTTGGTTTTCGTGGCTGGGACTCATTTGTTGATTAGGGCTAGTTTCCAGATGTCTGGTAGGTGGGAAGTATCATCCCGTTTATTCATGTTATAGGGGTGTTTCTCTATTTCGATGGCTTCCCTAATTATTCTCTTGTTGAAATGTTCAGTGTTGGAGATAAGTTTGGATCCCTCAAAATCAATTTCATGTCCTGTGGCTTTAAGGTGCTGGAAAAGGGAGGAAGTTTTTCTTCTTTTCTGACTGCGTTCTGTGTTCTGATGATGAACATTTATTCTCCTGTTGGTTTGTGTGTGTGGCTGGGCAAATTTTGCATGGTATTTCATAAACTCCTTGGTTTTCTAGCTGGATCTTGTCTTTGGGGTTTCTTAAGATGTTGGCTATTTTTGGTCAGTGCCAAAGGCTGTCCTGATATTGTGTTTATGGAGAATTTTGCTGATTTTATCTGTGGTGCCTTTGATGTAAGGGAGGAGGGCGATGCCATTGTCCTGTTCTGTGTCTTGGTTTTTTAGGGGAGTCTCCCTTAGGATTAGGTTGGTGATTGTGCTTCTTTGGAATCCATTGGACATTAATACGTTAGTGAGGGTGTGTAATTCTGTTCTCAAGTGGTCTTTGTCAGCTAGGCGTTTGGTTCTGGAGATGAGGGTCTTGGCTATGGAGTTGATCTGTGCAGGGTGGTGATGGGATTGTGCATTTAAGTAGCGGTTGGTGTGTGTCTTCTTCTGGTAGATGGTGTGTCCTAGGGAGCCATTGGGTTTTTTGTAAATTAGGACATCCAGGAACAGAAGGTTGTTGGTTTCTGTTTCCATGGTAAATTGTATTTTGGGGTGTAGGCTGTTGAGATGTGTGAGGAAGTTGTCCAGTTTTTTTTTTAAATTACATTTATATGCCGCCCTTCTCCGAAGACTCAGGCTGACTTACAATTTTGGGATACAACCCAGTGTGCTCAGCAATAGTCTTCATTCCATTGTACATGCCTGCTTATTACTAAGCGGCATTTTTACAAGGTCAGCTAATTGCCCCCAACAATCTTGGGTCCTCAATTTACCTACCCTGAGAGGATGGAAGGCTGAGTCAACCTTGAGCCTGGTGGGATTCGAGCCTACAGCAGTTGTAGGCAGCTGGAACTTAAGTGCAGGCAATTAACAGCCTGAGCCACCAAGGCCCTTGGTTTTCTTTCCTGTGTGGCCAAATTACGAAAGTGTCATCTACATATCTAAGCCAGAGTTTGGGTTTGTATTCGGATTTGTCTAGAGCATTGGTTTCAAAATGTTCCATATATAGGTTAGCGATGACGGGTGAGAGGGGTGATCCCATAGGTGCTCCTTCTATCTGTTTATATCTTTGTCCATTGTGGATGAAGTATTTGTTGGAAAGGCAATGGTTGGTCAGATCTAGGATGTGCTTAGGAGGGTTGTATTTGTTTTGGATAGCTGTCAAGGCTTCTTTAATAGGTACTTGGGTGAAGAGGGATATGACATCGAAGCTCGCAAGTAGGTTACTGGGTTGTAGGTTTTGTTTCTTTATTGTTTCTATGAAGTGGAAAGAGTTTTGTACATGTGAGGTGATGGATTCTGTGTAGGGCTGGAGTTGTTTGGCGAGAAATTAATAAGTAGCGGTTGGTGTGTGTCTTCTTCTGGTAGATGGTGTGTCCTAGGGAGCCATTGGGTTTTTTGTAAATTAGGATGTCCAGGAACGGAAGTTAGTTGTTGGTTTCTGTTTCCATGGTAAATTGTATTTTGGGGTGTAGGCTGTTGAGATGTGTGAGGATTCTGACCAACCATTGCCTTTCCAACACATACTTCATCCACAATGGACAAAGATATAAACAGATAGAAGGAGCACCTATGAGATCACCCCTCTCACCCATCATCGTTAACCTATATATGGAACATTTTGAAACCAATGCTCTAGACCAGGGGTGGCGAACAAGTTTGACACAAAGAGCCGCAATTTTAAACTGTGCGAGTCAGAGAGACCCACGCTTCGCTGGCTCGTGCAGTTGTTTCCGAGGATGGGAGACGGGATGACGCAGCCGGGCGGGACTACTGGCTGAAATCTCTCCTCAGAGATCCCTCCTCAGAAGCAGCATAACAAAATCCAAACGTGGCAAAGAGCCACAGTATACAAAATAATATAATATAATAATAATATAATAATAATATAAGAGGCAAAGAGCCGCATTCATTTTGGCCGGAAGCCACATGCGGCTCGAGAGCCGCGTGTTCACCACCCCTGCTCTAGACAAATCCAAATCCAAACCCAAACTCTGGCTTAGATATGTAGATGACACCAACACCGGACCCAAAATAACACATGATGCCACCACCAATCTCCCTCACCAGACTCAAACCCAAGCCCACCCCACAGACAAAAGGCAACTACCATCCAGAAACCAGACCATAGCTGCAACTCCAGCTGTTACACCCCTGCTACACCCCCCTCCGACCCCCAAACTAAGCAAACTGACACACGCTATAAACACATAGCCAGACCTCAAACTCAGAGCCAAACCAAGGCCCAGAATGTCACATCACAGCCTTCCACCCAGGATACTACATCATGGAACTCAGGAGATTACAACACAAAACCTCAGGAGGTTGCAACACAGACAACGACCCAGGAGATAACAGCACAAGACCCAGGATGTCACAACAATAAAACTCAGAAGGTCATTACACAGCCCACTATCCAGGTAGCTAAAACACAAAAGGCTGAAGGACACACAGCCAGTACCTCAGCCACACAGGCTCTTACAAAGAAGCCAACCAATCAGCAAACACCAATTCCATCAACCAATCAAGAAGCGACAACACAGCCAAAAACACAGCCAACCAACCCGCTTACAGCAGAGCCAGCACACCACACCTCCCCTCCAGTATTTATAGAGAGAAGGCAGCTCAGATCACGCTTTGCTGGCAGAAGCACAAAGCCGAAGACACCAGCCTGAAGATGGCGAGTGGGATCTCGTCGAAACGTCGCCAAGGTATTCTCAATCTTACACGGGACAAGACCCGAATACAGCAAGACCTACATACCTTTACCCATGAATCTATGAAAACACACACACACACACACACACACACACACATGACACGATGGCTCAGTGGTTAAAGAGACTGAGCTTGTCACCTAAAAAGCTGACAGTCCAGGTTCGAAATCTGAACACTGTGAAACGGGATGAGCTTCCATTCTTGCCCCAGTTCCTGTCCACACCATCAATTTGAAAGCATGAAAATGCAAGTAGATTAATACCCAACTTTGGTTGGGAAGGTAATAGCATTCTGTTACCTTTGGTGTATAGCCATGCTGATCACATGATCACAGAAAATGTCTTCAGATAATGCTGGCTCCTTCAACCAAAAAATGAAGATGAGCACTGCACCCTAGAGTCAGTCATTACCTTTTTTATACACACACACACTACATTTACATATACATAACCTGTATTATGGCTTACAATTCAAATTATGAATTGGGTTTATCACATGGTGAACTTCATTTGCACATTAATCTCTTTTCTGTCTCCATGAACTCATATTGCCGAGATCTGATAGGGTTAGGGTTCAGGAATATTTCTGAGGCACCACTCAAGAAGAGAGATTTGTAAAATTTCAAGACTGTGATTATCTCTCTCAGACTTCATGGCAAATCCACTTTCAGTTCCTCAGTTTTGTCTGATTAGGTAGAGCTGTAAAAGTTTTCATTATGACAGTTTCAAAGGAATTGGAAAGATAGACCAGTATTTTTACTAGGTCAGGCCCCAAAGCCTATGTGCTGTCTCACAGAGCCTCCTTCTTAAAAGAGAAGACTTGGACATCTTCTTTCTTTGGTTTTGTACTGCATGTTGAAGAAGAGTGCTTATTTACATTTGATAAACGTCTTCCCCATCTTCATATCAATCACCAAGTTATTAATCATCAAGAATCTTCCAGCCACTATCTAAATCCTGACACTTCAGTTGCATCCTTGCCTGCTTGCTATCTCTGGTGGTAGTCGGTTAGTATTTATTTGTTTGTTTGTTTATTTATTTATTTAGCCACCCACTCACTGTCAGTGACTCAGGGCAGCTTACAAAAATAAAAACCCAACATACATATGATAAAAACAATAACCCCTCTGATCACAAGCAGTTCCACAGCTCAGAACTATGGTTATGGTTCTTACTTCCCCTTGTCAATGCCAAGGTTGGTAAAGATATTTATTTAGCAATGTTGGCAATATTACTTGCTTGCTTGCTTGCTTGCTTACTTATTCAAATTTAGAGGCTGTCCATCTTACTCAGACAGTGACCTTCCTTCAACTGGCTGTCATTCTATTTGGGGATCAGCTTCTACTACTGCTGGTTGTGCAAAAAGCAAATGAGCTTCACAGATATAAATAATTTTTGTATCATTGTAAACCAGGATGGGGAACCTCTGATTCTGCAAAGGTGCTCCACTTAAAACTATGTAATGAGATAGTAGTAGTGCTTTCAAGTTAAAAGAAGCCAAGAGTAATTTTTCTCTGGAAATCCACATACACATTCCTGGATGTTTCTGCTTTCTTCGACATCTCCAATTTTACCTTTATCTCTCCATCATTTATACTTTATTTAAGAAGTGTTTCTTTTGTTTTTGATTTATTTCTTCTTTTAACTGCAGTCTAGGTATGCTGTAAAGAAAGAAATTTACTAGGGAAGGGAAAAAATAAGAAGGGAATGGGTACAAAGACATAGGACAAGACTATGTTATGGTAAACCTGGAGGACATTAGGTTGTAGTTGGTTCAGTCCTTCTGGCATTAACATGGAAAAGACCTCTGCCCCAGCAGCTGTTAATCAGAGATATATAGCCTAAAGTAAGACCATATATTGGTAGATAAAATTGCAAACATATGAAACACATAGGTGGAGTGCCCTCTGTAGGTAAATAATATTGGATGTAAGAAATTTATCAATGAAAATTATGGGTCCCCTTTATCATTAAGGGAAGAAGTAATTAAACATCTTTTTGTAACTGTGTCAGATCTTAGCCACAAAAATGAGGGAAAATATATGGGAAGAGAAGAGGAAGCAGAAGGAGGGGGGAAGAAGAAAAAATCTGACAAATTTTTCAGTTTTGCCTTCTGCCAATGTTTTCAAAATCATCTTTTTGTCGCTCAAAGCTTCTGAAGTAGACATTTGCTAAAAGGAGGTTGAAAGTGGATTCTGTCACCCTTTCTCATATTCCCTTTATATCCTTAGGAAGATTGCTTTTTAAAATGATAAAACTCTTTATTATGGTTATTATTAATATTGCTTATTTTCCTGATCCATTTGAAGAAGGATGCCCAGTAGCCTCCAAATCCAAACCCTGTTTGAATATGCCAAATTGTGGGCTGTCAGTTGGGGTGCTGAGCTATCAAAGAGAACAAGGGAGATTATTTTGTCCCAATAGTTGATGGCATTGGCTACATTCTTCTCTATCTCTCAATATCTCTCCTTGCTGCCCATTTTCTGTATTTTCTGGGTGGCAGGCAATTGAAGTCTATTTATTTTTCTTAAAATGCACACACATGTGCACACACACATAGACTTAATCTCTGTATAACCACCAACACCGCCATCTCCTTTCTTATTTTTTTAGAGATGTAACAGAAGTTACAAGTAAGAGGTAGCACAATTTCCTTTCCCCCCCTGTCTGTTCTGATATATGAAGGAATAGGAGGGGATCTGGACACTGTCAGGGTGTTGTACTGCATATCTCAAAGTGACTTTGTTATAGAAAAGGAGTTTAATCTCACTTCCTCCTCTTCCCCCTCCTAGTGTAACCTTGTTTTCCACATTAAATTTCCACATTAAAAGGCAATCATGTCTTTCAAACCAGAATGATTGTATCTGGCAAGGGGCTGGGGTGGGGGGGAATCAGAACTCCCAAGTGTGCTGACTGATGCTTGTTTTTCACTAAAACAAAATCAACTTTCCAAATAAATCATCTCCAGCAACATTATATGCCCCAAATCTTATAATCCTATTATATATGTTTTTATACCCGGGGGTCGGTGGGGGGGCTTTTTTCATTGCCACTGGGTTGACACAGTTGGCCGCTTTCCAATGGGGAAGAAAGAGAAAGTCAATTGACAGAGTAGCCAAAACAGGCAGTCAGAGGCCCACCTTTTGCCTTGCCAGGACCTGTGGTTAAAGAGTTCCTAATGACTATTGTAAGCCCTTAAATATAATCATCTGTGCTTCACCTTCATCTAGTATGCTGTCTGTGTAACATGTTTATATGTTCAGACAGCAACTTGAGAGACTCAACAAATAAGACTGTGAGAAGAACTGGAAGGCCACTAGGCTGCCATGTCTCTTTCCGTGAATGAGGCCTCTATCAAAATTAGAGGAAGATGCCAATGTGCTCAGGGAAAGAGTGCCCAGAATTAACCTCAGCAACATTTCCTTGCCAGAAGTGGAAATGATGTGGTAATATCAAAAAGCAAATGGACTTACATATAATTCTAGATTTCTCTTCATATATTTTCATTGGAAAAAGGACAGGAAGGCTGAATCTTGCAAGTCTTTTTTCTGGCATGGTCTTGCAAACCCTTAGACATCTGAGTACTCTTGGTAAGAATCTGCACACAAATAAGAGCTACTAAGGGTTTGCAGAGGAATTGCATTTTGTCCTTTATAGAAACAAAATACTCCCTGAACTCACTAAGTAAGGTACAGACATAGATTGTATATCAAATTAAGCCATTGGGGCAAATATCCAGTGCTTTATATGAAAAATCAGAGAAGGTCTGAATACAGCAGAACAATAGTTATACAATCAGTGAAATAATTCCAAAGGGATTTCTATATATCATAGGAAAATATTTGGTAAATTGAATCAGAAGTCAAAATCTGAACCCTTGTGTACTAAACAAGATTCCAGAGAGCAAAGACAAGACTATAAACAAGGTCACAGTAAACAACAAAGGATCAGTGTATCTGTGAAGTCTATCAGATTGTGAGCAAAAAGTAATCAATTCCATAAGCTTATATTTGAAAGGCTTTGCTTCCAACAAAAATTAATAAATAATAAAAGCTATAAGTATCTATTACTGGCCACTGATAGTTATATTCAGTCTCTGCTTTCTGATATTTAACCAGATAGCAATATTGCTCATGTGAATGTATTCTAGTGAGGCTAGATCCAAGAATTGTTGGCAAATGGGATTAATTCTAGCCCAGTACCTAAGTTTATTCCTGGGTCATCCAGTCACCTGATCCATTTTCTTCTTCTGAAGATGGAAGCAGAATGCTAAGGAAAATCCCTTGTAAGACCCAACCCATCTAAAGAAGAGGGATCCTCAAAGACCCTTGGGTCTAGAATCCAAAAATAAAGAAATTATTGCTTCTGAGTGACTCATTGACATTTAGAAAGGTTATAATGCTCACTAACTTTCCATTCTCTTCTTTTGTCTTTTTCAGAATAAATTTCTAATTCAGGGGAAAATAAACCTTTCATCTTAGGAATTTCACTTCCAGGAGCCACAGTGGACATACTCCAACAATCTCTTTGAAAAACTTCCTATTAGGAGATTTCAGGCCATTTTAAATATGAAAATTGATGTGTAAAAACATTTTGATCCTCAATTTGTGTGTAGTGGAACCCTAAAAAATTGTGCAGATCAAATTTGGCTATTTTATTTCTGAATTACAGTGGTATGATCTCAGAATACTTGGAAAGCTCCTACAATTGGTTGTTGGGAGCCACAGACATCCTCATTACCACATGTTTTCCATCTCTGTTCTAGACCTTTAGGTTCAAATAATAAAACATCATTGAGAAACATAACTTCCAATAATGCTCAATTATTTGAGGAAAATTACCATATCCTATAATATTTTTCCAACCAGAGAAAAAGTATGACACCTCTTGATTTTAAAACAACAGTAATACATGATTTCAAGATTTGAAAGAGCAGACATGAATTCGTTTTATAATTAGAAGTAGTATAAGAATTATGGAAGACAATTCAAGAATAGGATGCATTTTCCAGATATGGGATATGGGAGCGAGATAATAGCCCCAATTCCAAGGCAAAGCAAACTTTCCTGTGGTAATGGGATTTTATGATATTGGACCTGGATTTTAAAGTAAGATTAAAATTCTTACACCTTTTCTTCTTTATGATTAATTTATTGAAAGGCCCTATTACAGTCTCATCAGTTGAGATCAGTGCAGAAGTGTGATAAGAGGAAGTGCTTTCTGCGCCTGATCCAAGAACACAAAGGCCAGAGGAAAGGCAGGAGCAGCAAAGAAGGTCAGCCAGATTACTCACAAGCAAGCCTCGTCCCTCTTGATGGGCTGCATCAGAAGCTGGCTATTTAGCACAGCAACAGATGGAGATGTTGCTGGGATCAATGTGTTTGTTTCCTTGCTGTGTGTTCTTGCCTTGAACTTCAGACCATATCTCTCTAGCTGTTTCCCTTGCCTTGCCTTGCCTTGCCTTGCCTTGCCTTGCCTTGCGAACTTGCTTTTGCCCAGTGGACTGGACTTGCCTTTGCCTAGTATCGGCTTCAATTGAGTAGCCTGTGGAACTCATTGCAGTTGAGTTGGTGCTAGTACATAGAATTGCTGGAATATCAGTTCAGGCTCAGAAGCCTTAACAAAGACTCCTTACACCTGTAATGTGTGTGTGTGTGTGTGTGTTTGAGTGTGACAGCACAAGAACAACAGATAGCACTTATTTTTGCCATGGGTATGGATATGACTACATATACTACTATATGTATTATAACATTATAAAAAGCTTCTCATAGGAAAACTCTAAAAAGCCATTCTAATAGCTTACTTCATGTCTCACTAACCACAGCACAGCACTAAAACACCCTAACAACCAATCTTAAAATCCATGCCTGTGTAACATACCAATAGTCCTTGACTTATGACCAAAATTGAGAACAGAATTTTTATTGCTAAGCAAGATGGCTGTTAAGATAAGTTGTGCCCAACCATCTTTTCACCACAGTGATTAAGTCATTCTAGTTGTTCCATCACTGATTGCTTGTCAGAAGCCAGCTGGTAAAATTGCAAAAGGTGACCACATGACATGAAGATGCTGCAACTGTCATAAATACAAGCTGATTGTTACATGCCCATGTGATGAAGGGGGTGCTGTGATTGTCATAAGTGTGAAGATTGGTGTCATATGTCCCCCCTTTTAGTGCCCTGTAACTTTGAATGGTTGCTAAACGAATTGTTGTAAGTCAAAGACTATATGTACTCATTGCATGATCAAAACAAACAAGAGGAGCAGTCCTTAAAGCTACTAAGCAGGGCAAATTTAGAAGACTGTGGAGAAATTCTGAGGTGAGGAGCCTTTCAGATTTTATTTTTATTTATTTATTTAATTGGATTTATATGCCGCCCCATCTCCTGGGGGACTCGGGGTGGCTTACACAAAAATATATAAACAATAAATACAACATTTATCAAATTATCTAATCCAATTATAAAAATCTAATTAAAATATCCTTAAATTAAAATTCCCAACCCTTACACACCTTGCAACTTCCTCGTCTGCTTCCTTGACTTGTCAGCAGGGTATTTTGGGATATGGGTTTAGTGCTCTTTCAGAAGAACAGTGGATGTGTATTTAGCAATAGTCTGAGTGACAGGTTACCATGGGCGGGTTGTGAGAAGCACTGGACTATGTCCCTCCCACTTTATTCCACTCATGTCTTCTATATTTGTAATGGATAATTTAGGCTGTAAGGGGATAGATTGAACTTTTTGTCAATTTTATTTTAGAGCCAGATGCCTCAAATCCGTCAAAGAAGCAAATGGCTGTGATCAGCAGCACCTGGAAATAACCCATGGAGTGCACATAAAAAGTTGCGGTAGACAAAGTGTCCCTCACTCCCAAGTAATAAAAAGGAGCAAACATAGCATAAATGCCTTCGTTGCAAAAGCAGCAGAGAATCACAAATGCACTTACTGGGGACAAAAATAGCAACTCATAGCTGGCAGAACCTCATTCACAATTAAATCAACCTTCTATGCCCTACACAGAAGCATTTAAAACACATGTATGCAAGGATATGGCTGTTGACCAAAACAAATCTATTTGTTTTTTTAAAACAAGTGGAGATATAGCTTAAGGCAGAAGTATTTATTGGAATACTTTTACCACTATCTTTTGAAACCTTTGAACTGGTCCTACTTAAAACAGCACCAATGGGAAGGTTATGTGAGTAATGGTCTTTTTATTTACATTGTCATTATCATCAACTTTATCATGATCATTGATTAATTGTAAATAATTGTTCTTCATTTAATCACACTCATTATCTTGCTATACAAATGTATCACTGAATCACAACAATCATATGTCACTGTTAAGAGTTCTAGCATTGGTTCATAATAATTTCTATATTTTTATATTTAGTTGTATCAATTATATAAACAAGTGAACAAGAAATATGTCAGCAAGTCGACTTCCGGTGACGCCTCGGTATGGCGAGGTAGGGAGAAATACTTGTGCTTCTCCCACTCAGGAACGCCGCCGTGGTGGGTGAGTCCAGTTTGAACACCCCAATGAGGAGAAAAACTTGGAGCTGGTTTGGGAAGTGCGATCCCAAAAGGCGAAGAAGAGTTCCCGAAGTTCTGAACGGAAGAAGCCAGCTCCGCCAGAGCTGGCCCGAAGATGGGGCGGTATACCAATTAGAAGGAAGCTGAAAGAGAAAGTTGCAGATCAGAAAAGAACAAAGGAAGCTTGGTGAGGGATTATAAAAGGCTGAAAAGACCACCTAAGGGGGACTGTTAAAAGGATTGGGGCGAAAGCGGAAAAAGCGGCACCATCCTAGTGACTACCCCAAGAGAAAATAAAGCTGAAGACGAGGACGTAGTCCCTTTTAAAGAACAAGAAAGTGAAAGTCCTGTGAGGAGAAAGAAAGTACCTGGTGAAAAGAGGTTTTGCCCAACTGGAGATTGTGCGGTCGAGGTTGGAAAAGATCTGAGAACGGAGTGAGTGACAGACGAAAGAGCTACTGGACGCCGGGCAGTGACAGAGTCTCTGCAGAGGTCGCCATTGTGATAGAAGAAATAGCGGAAAAAATTTAGACCAGACTGGTGTTTGAATGCCAACGAAGGAGAGAAAGAAGAAGATTGGGAAGCAGAAATTGGGAAGCGGAAAACGGAGGATTTAAGATTGAGCGGAGTGACAAGGGTGCAAACTATAGTGACAGTGCAAATTTCTGTGCACCCTAAAATACGGACAGACTAGTGAGCGAACAGAAAGCTGCAGAAAAGGGAAAGTTATAAAAACTAAACTAACCCAATCAAAACTCGGAGATTATCGTGTTTTACCAAAGGAGAAAAGGAAAAGGAAAAGGGAAAAAACTTTTCGGAAAGAAAAGACTGATAGAAAGGGGGACTAAATCTGCCGGTGAGAAGACCATAAAGAAGAGCCTCATCATCGTGATACTGCAAATTTGTGGCCATTGTCAGTAGAATAACTTTGACATTCAGAAAACTGGTACGAGTAACAGTGACTCAAAGAGCGGAAGTAGATCTTGATATCATCCTACACATATACTATTTAATTTAATTGTACCTTATATTATTTAATTTTGAAGAAATCTGATATAAATTAACAAATTATTAAGTATTAAGTTAAGAAAATATATATATATATATAGAGAGAGATTTATAATATAAATGAAAAGAAGCTTATAGGATTACTGTACTCTTACAAACGCTAAGGATTTGAAATATTAATATTTTATAGCTAATATTCAATATATTTATTATTTAATGCTTAAGATATGTAATTGATTTAAAACCTTTAGTAAGATACCATTGAATGAAAATAGTTAAAAAATAGTTAAAAATAGATTATTGGCTGATATATAAGTTGTGATTTATAGTAAGTAATTAATCTATATAGATCAGTAAGACTTGATTGTTTCTTCTATCTTTCTTTTTCTTTATATATATACACGTATATTTTCTCATTCCATTTGATCTCTTTCTATACCCTGTTCTCTTTTCCCTTTTTTCTCTTTAAATTCCCTTTCTTAGATTAATACGAACTGTAAGCAAGGAATGTAATGTGATAGTAACCTCTGTCCCTCCCTCCCCTAAGATTATTAAGAAGGACATTAGACTTTAATGTTAACGTAAAAAAGAGAAAAAAGATAGATACTATCCTCTTTCCTCCTCCGCTAGACTTAACCGAGCGGAATTATTGGAATAGAAGGGCCCCTGGTAAATGATAATTGGAAACGAGACGTGGAGAAACATAAATAGAATTCTTAAGGAACAGCAAAGGATAATAAAGGAAATGTCAACGTCAACCACCACCATTACCAAAACAGGAAAAAAGGGAGCGACAATTGCAACCCCATCTACCCCCACTGTGACCTCCTCCCAAAAAACAATAGAAGGGATGCTGGCCCCCGAGAAGCCCAATACACAAACCTCTTCCCAAACGATACAAAACACATTACAGACAATACAAAATATGATGTTATCAATGCAAGAAACAATGATAAACAATCATGTAGAAAGTAAGAGAGAAAGAGAAGAAATGAGATCAGAATTAAAAAGTGAATTGGGAGAGATGAAGAATGAACTTAGAACCTTAGAGGGGAAAATAGGACAGTTACAGGAAACGACAAGGATAAATGAGGAGAAGATCGTAACAATTACTAAACAAACAGACCAAGCAGGGAAAAAGGTAGAAGCCATGGAACAAAAATCAAAGATCAATACAAGGAAACAAACGAGACCCTGACCTATCTAGAAATGGATAGAGCCTCGTATTATTTAAGATTTCAGAATATACAGGAGGAAAGAGGGGAAAATCTGACTCTTATAGTGGCAGAAATGTTGGCAACTATATTGAAAGGAGAGAGACCAGATGATGCTAGAAATTGATGAAGCATATAGAGTTTTCACAAGTTATGCAAGAAGACATGGACTCCACGGAGGTTCATGTCAGATTTGAGGAAAAGAGTCAGAGAAATAATTTATAGATTGACAAGGGAAGAGACAATAAACTATAATGGTAGGCAATTTATAGTACTGAAACAAATTCCAAGAAGAGTGAGAGAACAAAGAAAGGAATACAGATTCCTCACAAACCACTTAAACAAAAAAAACATACTATTTAGGTGGAACGATCCAGAAGGAATCTTGGCAACATGGGAAGGCAAAAGAACAAAATTGACAACTTAGCCAAGGCCCAAAGATTCTATGAGCAAACAGGAGGATTAGAGGAGGAATTAAGTAGTAGGGAAGAGTCAAAATGCGAAATGTGAAGATCACGAGTTACTATGAGAGGAGAAGAGAGAAAAGAGGGGAAGGAGGGGACAGAGAACTAACGGTTTGTGAAGAAGGAAAGAGGGAAGAGATAGGGGTGAAACCAGGAGTCAAACAACAGGTAAAACGTAATAAAAGTTAGAAAAGAAACGACCAAATGGGAAGGGGAATAAAATTAATATCGATGAATATAATGGATTAAATAGTCCAAACAAAAGGAAAAAATATTTGATAGATTGGAAAGACAAAAGTGGGATATAATATGTCTTCAAGAAGTCCACATAAAAGAGCAGGATAAAAGATATTTAGAGAATAGAAAACTGGGAAAAGCATTCATGGCCTTAGCAGGGAAAAAAAGAGGGGTGGTATTATACATAAAAGAGGATATCAATGCAAAATTGATATATAATGATACAGACGGAAGAATATTAATGGTGGAAATGGAGATACACAACAGGAAGACTTTAGTAGGAATTTATGCACCAAATAAAACCAAAAAGAATTTTATAAAAATCTATATGAAAAACTGATAGAGAATGGTAATCCGAGGATTTGTCTGATGGGGGACTATAATGCAATAACTGATAATAGGCAAGATTACAAATCTGAACACAAACAATACCAAAAACGAAATACTTTGCCAAAAATATTTTTTGAAATGTCAGAGGAATTAGGATTGGAAGATGTATGGAGGAAAAGAAACCCAGGAATTACACAGTATACTTTCCACTCCAGCCCACACAAATCTTGGTCCAGAATAGATATGATTTGGATAAACAGCGAACTAAATAAAGAAATTCGGGACACAAAAATCTTAACAAATATATGGGCTGACCACAATCCAATGTCTTTAATTTGGAAAGAAAGGGGAAGGAAAGGGCAAAGATGGTCATTAAATACTCAGATTTTGAAAGAAGAAAAATATTTGCAAAAAATAAGAGAGGAATTAATAAATTTTTATAATTTTAATAAAAAAGAGGATACATCACTACAGAACATGTGGGATACGATAAAAGCTTATATTAGGGGAATATCAATTGCGTATTTATCGAATAGAAATAAGGAAAGATGGAGGAAACAAGATGAATTAATAAAAGAAATTGAAAATTAGAGAATAAACAAAAAGAAACCTAGACAATGAGCAAATCAGAGATGGATTAATACAAACAAAACATGAACTTAATATACTTGAACAAGAGGAACTCCTTAGAAAGTTACAATATACAAAACAAAACTATTTTGAACATGCAAACAAACCGGGAAGGTGGTTAGCATATAAATTGAGAAAAGAGGAACAGAAAAGAACGATACAATGCTTAGAGAATGAAAATGGGGAACTTGAGGTTGACTTGGAAAAAAAGAAAGAAATTGCAAGAAACTATTTTGAGGAATTATATAAACAAGAAAAAGTAGAAGTGTCCAAAATAAAACAATATCTAGGAGAAGGAAATATACAGAAACTTGCTGATGAAGAAAGAGAGATGTTAAATAAAGAAATAACGATAGATGAATTAAGAGAAGCAATTCAGAAACAAAAAAATAATAAAACACCAGGTCCAGATGGATATCCAAGTGAATTTTATAAAAAGATAGGAGACATATTAAATAATACGTTCTTAGAAGTTTGTAACGAAGTATTGGCTAAAGCCAAAATTCCCAACACGTGGAGGGAGGCATACATAACGCTTATACCTAAAGAAGAGACAAATATTAATCAAATTAAAAATTATAGACCAATATCGCTTCTAAATACAGACTATAAAATTTTTATGACAATCATGGCACAAAGATTAAAAGGAATCATTAGTGGAAAAATTAATACAGATCAAAATGGATTTTGCCGAGAAGACAAATTAGACATAATATAAGAACAATAATAAACATATTAGAATATTATGAAAGCCACCCGAGTAACCAAATGGCATTGATTTTTTAGACGACAGAAAGCATTTGACAATCTGAATTGGGATTTCATGAAACAGCAAATTAATAAAATGAACTTTGGACATAATTTTGAAAGAATGATTAATGCAATATATGATACCCAAAAGGCAAATATATTAGTAAATGGAGAGACCACTAAAATGTTTAAAATAGAGAAAGGGGTTAGACAAGGTTGCCCTCTGTCACCACTGTTGTTCATTACAGTACTAGAAACACTGTTAATTAGAATTAGGGGAAATGGAAACATAAAAGGAACGAAAATTAGGAACCAAGAATACAAGACACAAGCATTGCAGATGATATGGTATTTATGATAGAGGAACCTTTAGAGACGGGCCCGATATTATTGAAAGAGATAAACAAATTTGGGGAACTAGCAGGACTAAAAGTAAATAGGGGAAAACCAAATTACTAGTTAAAAATATAACAAATTCTAAACAAAAGAAACTCAAGAAATTATGGGATTACAAATAGTAAATAAAATAAAATATTTAGGAATTTGGATAAGGGCAAAACAACAATGCTATGGGAAGATAACTATATAAAAATTTTAGAACAAATTAAAAAGGACTTGGAAACCTGGAGTAAATTGCAAATATCCCTTTAGGAAGAATCATGACAATTAAGATGAATATATTACCCAAAGTTTTGTATTTATTTCAGACAATCCCAATATTAACAAACAAAAAGTTTTTATGATTTGGATAGAATGACAATGAAGTTTATTTGGATGGGAAAAAGGGCAAGAATAAAGAAAAATATTTACAGGATGATAAAAGCAGAGGTGGATTGGGACTCCCAGATTGGGAAATTTATTATAAAGCTGCGATTTTGTTATGGATAAAAGAATGGGTGAGGCTAGAAAATAAGAGAATGCTAACACTAGAGGGGCATGACTTACAAATAGGATGGCATGCACTTCTATGGAACCCGACTGACAAAAACAAAAACATACAACTAAACATATAATAATGTAACTCATTGATTAAAAACTGGGCAGAAATAAGGAAGAAGAACTATATAAAAATACCAAGGTGGCTCTCAACAATGGAGGCAACTTTTCATCCCAACACATTGGACTTAAAAAAAACTTAAATATTACCAGATATTGGATACAGAGGAAAATTAAAAACAAAACAGGATTTGGAAACACAAGGTATACCAATAGATAGTTGGGTTTATTTACAAATTAAAGCGAGATACAACAAAGACATAAAGGAATATGGAATAGAAACAAAGAATACAAATTTGGATAAATTACTCCTGGGACCAGAAGAAAAATTAATATCTAAATTTTATAAATTACTATTAGAACAAGAAAGAGCAGGACAATTAGTAAAAGGACCAATGTTAGCTTGGGAGAAAAATATAGGATACAAATTGGATCTGAATGACTGGGAAGATATTTGGGAAGAAAATTTAACATACACAAAGTCGGTGGCATACAAAGAAAATCAGTACAAAATGATGTATAGGTGGCATTTGGCCCCGCTAGACTAGCAAAAATATTTCCCAGGCAAACCAAACTGTTGGAAGTGCCAGAACAAAACTGGCACTTACTACCATGTGTGGTGGACATGCCCCAAAATAAAAAAATATTGGATGGGAATTAAAAATTGGATTGAAGATGTGATGAAGTGTGAGCTGGAGTGGAAACCAGAACTGTTCCTACTTGGAATGATAAAGAAAAATCTCCCCCCAAAAGACAAATACCTGATTGCACACTTGTTAACAGCGGCTCGAATTGTTTTAGCTCAAAAATGGAAAGAATCCTTAATTCCGTCTATACAAGTAGTAATAAAGAAAATGTATGAATGTGTAGAATTGGAGAGATTAACACTCAAACTAAATGGAAAAGAAGATTCAGATTACTATAAGGCATGGGAAATGTGGTACAATTGGGTAGATCACAAAAGGAAAGGGAATGTTGGAAAATAAGGTACTATTTGAGACACAAGAATTTATAGAAAACAGGAGATAACAGATAACAGGTTATGTAATAATTTGGAAAATGAGACAAGAGAAGCTCCAAAAGAGGCCAAACCAAGCGAACGTTATTTGAAGAAATATTTATGACTATGTATGATTGTAACACTACATGGGAAAATGCATACTCGATCTGTAACTAAAAAAAGAAATGAAAATTTGTGATGTATTTATGTTACATGTGACTGTAAGTCTGTATGTGTGTGTTTTTTTAATAATTGTAAATAAACTTTTTCTAATAAAAAAAAAAATTAAAAAAAAAAAGAAATATGTCAGCAAATTAGGGATTGATCACAGTTTTTAATAAGCTTTATTTGCAGATATTATGTCCAGAAAAATGACGGTAGTTCCAAACCCTTTATGGTTATTTCCATCTCTTTTCTTTCAGGTTTAAGTATCATATTGGCATAAGCTATATTGAATGATGGTTAAACAATCAATCAGAATAGAGCTGGACTCGGAGGTCTTCTAATCCAACCCCCTCTCAAGCAAGAGAACCTGCACCATTTCAGACAGGTGAATGTCCAGTCTTTTCTTTAAAAATCTCCAGTGATGAAGCACCTACAACTTCTGGAGGAAAGCTGTTCTTCAGCTTTATTTCAGCTTAAATTTAATTTGTGTTCATCAGCTTTGATTTTAGTTGTTATTAACAAAAAGTTTTGAACAAGTCAAAAGGATTATGTCATAATTTCAATCATTTACTGTAATATTGATATGAAAAGCAAAATTGTTTGGAAATGGATCATCCCATTAAAGAATCTGAGTTTCTTCTCTCAATTTGTAGTATATGATCAGTACAACAGAGACCAAAAGATAAGATTTGTATGTTCTTTACAAATCAGAATTGTATGTTCTTTACAAATCAGAATCAGAGGCAACATTTTTGAAAAAGCTACATACCTTCTTAATGAGTAAAAAATTGCTACAATCTTTTTAATTTTGTTGGAGAGAAGCAGTTAAAGCCCCAAAGAAATAATGAAACTGGAATGGACTTCCAGACTTATCATCTTATCAGCATAAGTCTTTTAGCTGGGAATTATGAACGTTCAAGTCCAGTACATGTGAAAAGCACATTAAAGTTGACCTAGATTTTGTGAAGACAGAGGTAATGAGGTTTTAGAGAAGAAGGAAACACCCTGAAAGACAAACAAATTTGAAAATGTTTTTTCCTCAGGTATTATAGTTACATAGCTATATTATAATTATCTAGCAGTATCTGTGACAGGGATCTTGGAGTCTTAGTGGACAACCAGCTAAATATGAGCCAGCAGTGTGCAGCACTAGCCAAAAAAGCTAATGCAATCCTAAATTGAATTAACAGAGGGATACAATCAAGATCAAGTGAGGTACTAATACCACTCTATGAAGCCTTTGTAAGACCACACTTAGAGTACTGCATCCAATTTGGTCACTACATTATATAAAAAGATGTTGAGACTCTAGAAAAAATACAGAGAAGAGCAACCAGGATGATTAGGGGACTGGAGACTAAAACATATGAAGAACGGTTACAGGAACTGAGCATGGGTAGTCTAATGAAGAGAAGGATCAGGGGAGACATGATAGCAGTCTTCCAATATTTGAGGGGCTGCCACAGAGGAAGAGGCCGAGCTATTTTCCAAAGTGCCTGTAGGCCAGACAAGGAATAATGGATGGAAACTGAACAAGGAGAGATTTAACCTGGAAATAAGGAGAAACTTTCTGACAGTGAGAACAATCAATCAATGGAACACCTTGCCCTTGGAAGTTGTGGGAGCGCCATTACTTGAGATTTTCAAGAAAAGATTGGACTGCCACTTGTCAGAAATGGTGTAGGGTCTCCTGCTTGGGTGGTGGGGGAGGTTGGACTAGATGACCTACAAGGTCCCTTCCAACTCTGATTATTTGTTATAATTGCCTATAAATCCTCCATGAGAATTTAGCCAATATGTATGTAACAAAAACATACAAAAACACACAACTGTATATGTACAAATACCTGCTACCCTGTTTTTAACAGCTTCCCCAAACATTCTAATGAAAAAAGAACTATATCACAGCATGTGATTAATCATTTATAATATCGTTGTATCTACAACTACGACTATGCTTACAGTAGTGTTGTGTTTCAGGATACAATGCAATGTTTGATTTATGATTTAAGATGTATATTTTACCTTTCAAATAGAAGTTCAAGGTAATATAAAGAGCATTCCCTTTTCTTGTTTTTCTCTATGTTAAACTCGCAGTCCACAGGCTGGATGCATCATAAAGTGGCCACGTCCATACCCAGTTTAGCAAAGGGAAAAAAGTCATGATACAACATATGACGCCAACATGATAACACAAGTTTGACACTCCTGTTCTATAAAAACCTTCTGAGGTTAAGAGAGCGATTGTCAGGCACACACAATTGTATCCATACCCCTTAATAATGTGTTCTACCTTAATATAAAAATCTCCTCAGACTCCTCATTCTCTCTTGGGTGGGGAGAGTCAGTTCTAAGACTCTTGCAGGTGTGGCAATGATTCAAGGTTAACTCCCTACTGGATCCCTCTTTCCAGCATAGTGAGCAGTTTCCCAACAGTGATAGGTGCAAAGTTATTTTGGGCTTCAACCGGAACCTGGATCTCTTCAGTGTGCATCTAACTTCTTATCAATAGCAGGCAGGCAGGCAGGAAGGAAAGAAAGAACAGTTGAAGAGAGGAAGAGAAGAAGGGAGGATGGGAGGAAGGAAGGAAGGAAGGAAGGAAGGAAGGAAGGAAGGAAGGAAGGAAGGAAGGAAGGAAATTGAGTCAGAAGGATGTTGAGGCTTGTGCTGCAACAATTTGCACTATATTTTAAACATGAGTGCACATGTTTACATATACATATATCAGAAATTAGCAGACATAACTGAATTTTTAAAAAATATATTGAATTATCTTACAACATGGCTCATGGGGGGAATGTATTTACAAAGGGGCTTTCATAGAGAGTGCATTTACACCACAGTGGGGGCAGAAACTTGTGCCCCTTTTCTGTTCTCAGCAGCTCAAGAATATGCTCCCATTTAAGCTCACAGCCTCTATCAGATCATGATTGTACCACCAAAATTTAGAAGAAATGTGGTTAAAACTGCAGTTTTGTTTCCTCCCTGCAAAATCAGAAAAATGAAGAAGAAAGCCTCTGAAAGTCAAGCTGCTCTAATTTTCCTATTAACTCCCTTTCAATCTCCTCAAATCTGAACAAATTGCATGTTCATTGCACTGGGTTGCTTTGTCATTGAATCTTATTAGTGCAATTTGGGGGCACTGTGAGAGGTTTGGGGACTTATTACTAGTGGAAATGAGAATAATTTGCCTGCCAAAGACATTCTACCTCTACTTCCAGTATAACTCTTGCCCACCCCCTGAAAAAAAAGTTTCCTAAATGTATCAAAAAAGTGTTCCTGCTCATTCCAGTGGCCTCAATCCAGGCCCTGCAGCTGGTTGGGGAAAACAATATTGATTTCCATTCTTTAGAGAGGTCCTCAGGCAAGTTGTAGAAAGCAAACTGCTTAAACTGTTTTCCACCTCAATATCTAATCTTTGCTTGTCCACCCATCCTTTCATCATTGCCACATATTTTACGTGGGGGAGAAGGATCAGTTCCATCTAAAAATGTATGGTTATGTTAAGTATGCTGTCACCTTGTCACCTACTTTTGTGTTTAAGAAATAATGGAATACATCAGAAAACGTGCACAGTAATAAAAATGCATTCTGCTAATAAGACAGGCGCGCTCGGATCAGCAATTCTATTGTTAATAGGTAACCATAGAGTTTAATTTAAATAAAAGCCATTTTATTTTTCTTTGCATTGTCAGCTACTAAATATATTTTAAGGCAGATGACAAACATCATTAACACAAACAATGATTTTTTATTTTTCTCCAAACACTACAAATGGCTTTTATTTATGAGTACTCCTTGCTGCAATTTGTTTAGCAACCGTACGAAGTTATAATGGCATTGAAAAAAACAGTTCTTGCACTTACAATCATTGCAGTATTTCAATGGCCATGTGATCAAAACGACAACAGGCCTCTATTTACAACAGCATCTTAGGGTGATGCATTTATCTTTTCCAGACACTTTCTGACGAGCAAGGGGAATTGCTTAACACTATGTGATTCATTTAACAATTGCCGAAATTCACTTAACAACAGTGGCAAAAGGATTATTAAATCAGCATGACTCTCTTAACAACCATCTTGGTTAGTGTTAGATTTGCATGAAGAGTCAGATGCGGAGTGCTTCAGTGAAGAGTTTATTAGAGACTACAGCTCACAACAGACCCAATTTGGCTGGTCTGCGCTGCTACTTATAGCCAGCAGCCGCAGTTGCCAGCCAATCAGAGTGCAGGGTTTTCCGACTTTTAAACCAATCATTTCTGACATTTTACAAGAACAGTTCAAACTTAACCAATGATATTCAAACCTGCATACATAACACCCCTCCCCACTAGGTTCAGTCCATACTCAAACCCCAACCTATCTAATGTATTCTTTTAAATAGGTGGGGCTCTTACGTGTACATTGAGACCTTCGTGGTTCAGAAGTTTTAACGTTCTCACCCAGTGAGAGGGAAATGTGTCTGTTGACATTTCCCTAGTTGGACTTCCTGTGAAAGAAGACCCTGTTTGATTGTTAGAATCTGGTCTCTCCTCCCAACCCATCTCCAGCCCAATGTCAGCACCCAAGTCAGGTAGTGATGTGCAATCTTCCACTTGTAAGGATGGATTTTGGCATTGTGACAGGTTTTGGGATGGTTCCTGTCGTAATGGCTCGTTACACATGGGGTTGATTCTTGTTTGCTGATTATCCTCATGTTCCTCCCCTCCCCTAGAAAAAGCATTAGGTATGGGAACTAGAGAGGAACAATTGCATGTTCCTGAGGTAACCTGGATCTAAGCTGATCAATGTGCCTGCTCCAGAGGACTCCATCCTCTGTTTGTACCCTGTAAGAACGAGGGCCTGTGATTTGAGTTATTTCAGCAGGAATCCATGAAGGCTCACCCATAAGGTTCTTAGCATAAACAGAATCACCCACACTGAACGCGTGAACTTTGCTAGTGGAATCTAGTGGTGCTGCGTAAGTGGGATGAAGGCGGTCAAGGGGAGACTAAGTTTCCTACCCATCAACAACTCTGCTGGGGATAAGTTAGTTGATGGGTTAGGAGTGATGTGCTGAACACTAAGAAGTTTTTCAACTTTCTCAGTGATGTCCCCAGGACCCAATTGCTGAAGCTTTTCCTTGGTAAACATACCATCTGCTCAGCCCGCCATTAGCCAAGGGTGCCCAGGGCTGTCAGGGCATGTCTGATACCCAGTTGTGCTAGATAGGATTCAAAAGGGTTGGATGTAAATTGAAGGCCATTGTCAGAGACAAGAACATCAGGTAACCCGTGGGTTACAAAAGCTTTTAAGCTGCTTGATGACAGCATCAGTTGTGGTGGATGCCATAGGGATTACCTCTAGCCATTTGGAATATGCATCTACTATAATAAGGAAGGTGTGCCCTCTGGTAGGCCAGCGAAATCAATGTGAATCCTAGACCATGGGCCCCTAGGACATTCCCATTCCTGTTTGGGGTGAGAGGTGGGGCAGGCCTGACTACCTGACAGTTGGGACAAGATGCAACCCAGTTTTCAACCATTTTGTCAATACCTGGCCACCATACATAACTCCTGGCCAATCCCTTCATCCTTACAATACCAGGATGACCCTCATGTAACATTTCCAAAACCTCCTTTGCAGTTTTGCAGGAATAACCACCCTGTTACCCCACAAAATACATCCTCTTAATACAGATAATTCAGTTTGCCTGGATTTAAAAGGTTGGGCAAGGTGAGGTAGATCTTGAAGAGGCCAACCTTTCTTAATCCAGCCTATAATAGGAGCCAATAAAGTGTCTTGGCAGTCTCTCTGGCAGCAGTGTGTACTGGAAGCTTGGCAACAGTTTCTAGGAAAAGGTGTGTGCCTCAGGTTCAAAGTCCTCCTTGTGACAAGGAAGTGGGCAATGACTCAGGCATCAGCATGTCCAATGTCCTTGCCAGGCTTGTGGATAAGTTTGTATGAATAAGCAGCAAGAAATTCAGTCCACCTCAGCATTCTTGGTGACAGGATAATGGGTGTAGGTTTGTCTCCTGCCACAATGCCTAACAAAGGTTTGTGATCTGTGACAATGGTAAATGTTCTCCCATATAAATACTCATGAAATTTCTTGATAGCTGCAACAATTGCCAATGCTTCCTTGTCCAATTGGCTGTAATTCCTCTCTGCTTTGGTCAAGGTGCGAGAGTAAAATGCAATAGGGGCTTCCTCCCACTGGGAAGCCTGTGGCTCAAACCCCCCACTCCAAAGGGGATGCATCACAAGTCAGTACAACAGGTAAATTCTCAGAGAACTGTATGAGTACAGCATCAGATGTGATTAGTCTTTTAATACTGTTAAATGCTGATTGTTCTTTCCTGCCCCAGACCCAAACAGACTTTTGTCAAGCAATCTGTGTAATGGTTCTGCAATGGTTGCCTTCTGAGGTAGGAACATGTGATAAAAGTTAATAAGTCCAAGGAAGGCTTGCAAATCTGTTTTGCATTTTGGGGCTTCTTTGATTGCTTGAACCTTGGCATCTGTAGGGTGGATGCCATGCTTGTCAATCATATAGCCCAAGAACTCAACCTTGTCAGTTCTAAGAGTGCATTTTTCTTCCTTGACTTTTAACCCCACTTTCTTGAATCTGGTAAGGACTTCTCTGAGTCTCTCTTGTAACTGAGTGTCATTTTCAGCAGAGATTAACACATCATCAAAGTAAGGCACTACCCCTGGCAGTCCTTGGAGCATCCTTTCCATAAGGCTTTGGAAGATGCCTGGTGCCACGCTTACTCCAAACTGTAACCTTTACATTTGAAGGCACCTCTATGAGTCACAATGGTTTGGGCTCTGCAGTGGCATCATCAACTGTTAGTTGTTGATATGCCTGGGCCAGATCCAATTTGGCAAAGACTGTACCCCTGCCAAGTGAATGTAATAAATGATGCACCACTGGAACTGGATATGCTCTGTTGAAGTGCATGGTTCAATGTCCCCTTATAGTCCACAGATTCTCACTGACCCATCAGTCTTGACTGGTGTGACTATGGGTGTTTCCCATCTGGAGTGGTCAGTGGGCTCTAAAACTCCTTGAGCTATTAGTTTATCTAATTGTGCATCAATTTTTCCTTTAAGGCAAATGGGACCCTTCTGGGCTTTAAGCGAATTGGGGCACCTTGGGATCTAGGTTGAAAGTGGTAGGGGTCCCCATATACTTGCCCAATCTGTCGCTGAAGACCTCTGGAAACTCAGACTTTAGGGCCTCCTCCCATTCAGTGTTGCTCACGTGATTGATGCCAGTCACCTCGATGCCTAGTGGGTTGAACCACTCAAGTCCCAGCAAGCTTGGGTGATCTTTGTCCACGATGGTCAGGGGCAAACGTTTGGTGTGGCCTTTGAACTTCATGATGAATTCTCTTGTTCCAACTACTGGAATCTTGTTCCCTTGGTAGTCTTTAAGAGTCGTTGCTTGCTTCTTGAAATGCTTCTTCTGAATGTTTGGGAGTAGTCTGTGAATAGTGTCCCATGACACCATAGATAAATAGGAGCCTGAGTCCACTTCCATTTGGCAAGGCCTTCCTTCAATGAGTACCTTCACATGTACTTTTCTGCTTCTTAAGGGTGAAGAATGACCAATGGTGACTGATGAGTTTCATTCTTCCCCTTTTCTTCTGTATTGCGCCCCTTTTTCTCACTGAAGTTGTTAGGCTTGAAATCTTTGTCAGAAAACTTCTTTCTGCTTGGTGGAGTTCTGGATGATTTGCAGACTCTTGCTAGGTGTCCTCTTTTTTCACAAGGGAGGCAGATGGTATCTAGGAACTTGCATTCAGTGCGGGGGTGGCTTCCCCCACAACCTCTGCAGTAGAAATCTTGCCTCTTTCTTCCCAGGTCTTTTCTTCTCCATTCTGAGTCTATAAATTCCTTCCTCCACCTCACTACAGTCTGACTCAGAATCTAATTGCTCGCAATGGGTTGTTGTGGATTTTTCCACATCAGCATGGCTTGCAGCCTTGTTATATTCTTCTTCATGGCTGCTGCTGAGGACTTGGTAGTCGCTGAAGAAGCTTCTTCTATGGCCTCCTTAAGTGTGATCTTAGGTTTCATTAATAATTTGCTCTGCAAAACCTTGTCTTTTAGGCCTAGAACAAATCGATCGCAAGATGGCCTCTTCTAAGTTGATAAATTCACATGCACCCCAATGTCCCTTAAACTTGCCATGAAGTCATTAACGCGCTTTCCCTTGATCCCGACGGTAGAATTCGGGTTCTTAATGAGGCACGATATTTGTGGCGAATGGGCTCTTAATAACTTTTCTAAATCGGCCAGTCCATTACCTTCACGTCTGCAGCTTCCGCCAATGCCTTCGCCATCTTGAAACGACCGCAGGGTGTGAGAAAGACGCCCTCTTCCGCTTGTCGGAAATGTCGGCGAGATCGTTTCTCCAAATACATTTGGAAACGATCTGCATACGAGTCCCAGTCTTCTGCCGTCGGATCGAATGGGGCTGGGGGTGTTCAGCACAGCCATCTCTCCTGCTTCTCCACGCTCTCTTCGAAGGATCCCACCTTCGCCGCCAGTGTTAGATTTGCATGAAGAGTCAGATGAGTGCTTCAGTGAAGAGTTTATTAGTGACATAACAGACCCAATTTGGCTGGTCTGCGCTGCTACTTATAGCCAGCAGCCGAGTTGCCAGCCAATCAGAGTGCAGGGTTTTCCGCACTTTTTAAACCAATCATTTCTGACATTTTACAAGAACAGTTCAAACTTAACCAATGACATTCAAACCTGCACATACA
>SOZL01000066.1:0-16607 GCA_009733165.1 Naja naja | reverse complement strand
GGTTGGTAAAATGAGGACTCAAAATTGTTGGGGCAAATAGGCTGACTCTGTAAACTGCTTAGAGAGGACTGTGAAGCACTGTAGCTGCATATCAAGTCTAAGGGCTATTGCTGTTATAGGAAAAAAAATCTTCAAGCCAGCTTTGTCTAGTGGAGGAAGCCTGCTAGAAACCAGGAAGCTGTGAATGCTACTCCCACCTTAGGCATGAAACCCGACCGGGTGACTTTGGGCCAATCACCAGGAGACAGTTTAGCCTCACCATAGGCAATGAAAGCCGGCTGGGTGGCTTGTCTCACTTAGCAAGATAAATTCTGGCCTCTGTTGCGGTCGTAAGCTGAGGGCTACCTGATTGGTGGTGATTTATCTACGTGCCCCTGAATTGCTTATCCCTCCCTCGGAGGCCTGGGCTTTTCTGCAGTTCCATTAAGGATGAAAAGCAGGTAGCAGCAGGGCTGATTCTGGCTAAAAGCGCCCATGGCTAGACGGGAGCTCCAAAATATCTCATTTCAATATCGTAATAAGTCAAAGAGGCTGTTGATCCTGGAGATGTTTTTTAAAAAGGGAAAACTCCGCCTCTTTGGGGCTGTAAATTATTTCAGCCCCTTTTGTGTTGACGGAGGCCTTCAGCACACACACACACACACCTCTCCCGTTGATTAAGTTACCGAAGGAAGCCAGGCAATGAAAGCGTATTGATCTTATTTGAGTAAGATAACTTCTCCTGTTGCATTTTCCCTGCCTGCTGTTCATTTGCAGGCTGGAGGAGGTGGAAAATTTATCGATGACGGAAGCATGGCACCAGGAAGGAAAAGATGACTTCCTTCCTGGCAAATATGGAATCCGTCTGTTGCTAGTCCTCAAATTATAACCGCTAGTAGCGACCAACTGTAACCAAGTTCCAAGGGGCTGGAAAAATGGTCCTCAGACCATCCCGCATTCCCTGTCCCAGACCAAAATGTGGGTGCTTTGGCAATTGGCTTTGCTTTTACGACCGGTTGGGGGCGCCCTGCTGTCATGCGATCTTGGTTTTGGCTGATCTGGGGCAAGACACCCCCATTGAGGGAGTTGATTTTCTTAACGACGGTGCGATTTGCTTGACTTACATAAAAGTTGCCGTAATCGGGTCCACCTTGAATGAAGCAACAACCGCAAATGATGGTCAGACAAAAAATAAATAAATTCCGGTCCCAATTTTGGTGGCCAAGTTGAGGACTAATATCTTTAAATCCTTTCTTGTCAGTTTGTCCCTCTATATCCTGGTGGAGAACGGGTGGCAACGAAGCCCCAGTCAAACTACCTGCACTGCGCAAGCGTGCAGCTTTCCAGCTGATTTTCCGTGCTTTGAGGCTGGTTTCGCTCTCCTGGAGGCTCGAGGGAAGCCTTTGCAGCCTCGGGAGGTCGAAAACAGGCCTTCCGAAATACGGAAGTGCCAAACGGGCCATTTTTCAGCCTCCCGAGGCTGCAAAGGCTTCCTTCAAGCCTCCAGGAGAGCGAAAATGGCCTGAAAGGGCCAAAAATGAGTGGAGAGGCACTCACATGTACAGTGCAGGTTTAAGGGCCGGGTGAGGTTGTTGTGCGTGCATGTGCAGGAGGGCGGGGCGCATTGCATTGTGGGTGCCGGCACGTGCACACAGGCTTTCGGCACACCACAACCAAAAAGTTCGCCATCCCTGCTCTATATGGACTAGCACCTTGACTTTTTCGGAATAAAACCAGAAGAGTTAAGGCTTGCCACCACGGTGCCCTCTTCACATGCCAAGTGACACCGAAGGGTGAGAGCCTGAATCAGGAAAGGCGAAGATGGGTCAAAAGGAAGGGCACCCCTCTAAGAAAGCCAAGCCTGAGAACATTCAGAGGAGAAACTCTAATGAAGGAGGAGGCCCCTTGGATGGTTTTTTGAAAGCTATAGCAACTTGTAGGACTGTTTCTCTCTCTCTCTCTCTCTCTCTCTCTCTCTCACACACACACACACACACACACACATTTTGTCTCTGGTTCCTTTCATAAAATCTCTGTGGGGGGAAAAGTGCTGCTTCCAGACTGCCGAGTTGGGGCTACTCTTGACCAGGGGTCCCAAACTTGGCAAGTTTAAGACTTCTGGACTTTCAACTCCCAGAATTCCTGAGCTAACATGACTGGAAGAGGAATTCTGGGAGTTGAAGTCCACCAGTCTTAAAGCTGTCAAATTTAAAGATCCCTTATCTATCATCTATCACCTATCAATCTCATCACTCTCTCTCTCTCTCTGTACCTACCTACCTATTTATCTGTCTGTCTGTCTGTCTGTCTGTCTGTCTGTCTGTCTGTCTGTCTGTCTATCATCTATCACAAGGGTCTTCAAACTTAGCAAATTTAAGATTTGTGGACTTTCAACTCCCAGAATTCCTGAGCTAACATGACTGGAAGAGGAATTCTGGGAGTTGAAGTCCACAAGCTGTCAAGTTTGGAGACCACTGCCCTAAACTAACTCAGCCCCCCCCCCAAACATGATAAATTAAGGTGACTATTTTTCACTCCAATTGTTCGGCTACCCGAATGGAGTAAGAAGCCACAAGGGGCGAGTATCCAGGATGCTTTCCCCCACATCCAGGGTGCCAGAAAGTACCCCAAGCGAAGGAAAACCCTCATTAAACTAACATCACCCTCCATCCGTGGGGGGGGCAAACAAACCAACAATGACGGTCTCTGCACATGGCCCATCATTCAAGTCTGAGCTGAACCCTCTCGCTCTTAGCAGGGCTCATCCCGGCTCCCTCTGCCCAAAATAAAACCCCAGCTGTTGCAGCTGGAAGGGACTCTCGGGGAAGGGGGGGGTCCGAGGGGTGCAGCAGCGGCGGGGGGGGGGCAGAGTCTGCAGCGGGCGCCCCAAGGCAAGAGGCGCGCTCTGCTTGCGCTCCGCCGGCGGCAGTTGCAACCGGGCGCCCGCGGGCCTCCGCCTGGAGCGGGGTGTGTTTGTGGGGGAACGGGCGGGGCGGGAGGCGGAGCCAGCCGCCGAGCCCAGCTGCCCGCGGAGGTGCCAGCTGCGGCTGGGCAGCCTCTCCTCGCCCAGCGAGGACGCGCCGCGATGGAGCCGGCGGCAGGAGGCAGCCGCGGCTGCCCGGCTGGTGCAGCCGGGAGCCGGCGGGCTGCTAAGCCGGGGAAGATGCCGCTGGGCGGGCGCCGCGATGCAGCCTCGGGGGCGGCGGGGGCGCTGGGGCTGCTGGCGGGCGGCGGAGGCGGCGGCGCCGGAGGAGGAGGAGGAGGCGCGCTCCCGCTCAGCCCCGCCGCCCTGTCCCGCCGCCTGGCCCGCCTGCGCGAGCTCCGCGCCCGCTCGCGGATCCTGCTGGCGCTGGGCGTCTCGCAGATGGCGCTGGGCTGCCTGATTGTGGCCGTCAGCTTCGCCGCCCTGGCGCTCACCACCTCGGCCCGCGTCCGCCACTCCTGCCCCTTCTGGGCCGGCTTCTCGGTAAGGCAGCCCGCAGCCCCTGGAGGGGAGGGGTGGGCTGGGTGGGTGGGTGGGCGGGTGGGCGAGGCGCCCCCGCGGCTCCGGCTGGCGGCGGGATGGAGAGGGGGGCACGCGCGCGCGAGAGCGAGGCGGAGGCTCTGCAGGAAATTCACCGAATGACAAGAGTTGGAAGGGACCTTGAAGGTCATCTAGTCCAACCCTCCTCCCTCCTCAGCCCAAGCAGGAGACCCTACACCGTTTGTGACGGAAGAGGGGCTTCGCAGGGAGGAGGGCAGGGGGAGACTCCAGGGACAGGCGCAGTCTATCGGAGCTGACCAAATCGCCGGGCAGGGGCCGAGGAACCGGAGCGCGGCGGGCTCTTCTCTCCTGGCGCCCCCGCCAGCCTCCTTCCAGGGTCCCTCCGCCCCCCACCCCGAGTCACCCTCAAAGTTGGCCTTGGGACCAATCCGGGGAGGGTTTTTTGGGGGGGGGGAAGCGGGGGCATTCGCCAGGTGGCGCATTGATGCCTGAGGCTTTCACCTGGGATCCTAAGGGAGGCGGGTTTGGCCTGCGTGGTTGTTTGCGTGTGTGTGTGTGTGTGTGTGTGAATTGGCAACGGGCCAGCCCAGAAGGTCGGAATGTTGCGCATAACTGGATGTTGTCTTGTACCGGCGCCACATCTGGACGGCCGCACTTTTCTACCGCTTCCCCCCTCCCCCCCCCACCGGGGTAACTCCGGGATGTTGAGATGCTGCTTGGGTGTCAGCCTGGGACACCACCGAGGGCATCTGGTCGCCTCTTTTAAGGACTGGCGCGTTTTGCTTTTAAGCTGGACGACTCGCAGCCAGCGCCCCCCCACATGAGCCCGGCCACTCTGTGCGTTGGGAGCCGCTGCTCAGGAAAATCTCTGCCTTTGAAGACAAGGCGCTAGTCCTAAATGAGGCGACCCGACGCCACCGGATAAGTTGCTCCTGGCTCTCTTCCCCGTTTTCTGGTTTGGTGGCAGCTTTGCATTTCGTTGGCATTTAATGCTGCTCTTTGCAGCCCCCTCCCGCCCCCTCCCCTTATAACCCCGCCCCCAGGACAAAACCTATAGATCTGTTGAATCGGTTTCAAGCGCCTGAAATCTTTCAGCGTCATGATTTAGATGGTGGTTTGCAAGCAGTTCCGAGGGTTTGGTGGTTTCTGTGTTTTTGTGGGGGTTTCCCTGGACCCTTCCCTTCTGCCTTTTGTCGGAATTGCCTGGCTGGTTGTGTTGAGTGTGTGATGAGCCTCCGCTGTTGGGTTGTAAACTGTTCTAAGGGTTTATTGTGCAAAGGCAATTGTTGGTGGAATAAACCATGGCTAATAGCGTCCTAAAAGTATATAAACCTAACTAAGCACTGCAGCTGCAGTTCATCCATTGTCCTTTTTCCAAAATTGTCCTTTATTTCACAGAAGAGTTGTAAGGGGCCTTGGGAGGTCTTGTAGTCCAACCCCATCTCAGGCAGAAAACTCTGTCAGACAAATGGCTGTCTCTTCCTTAAAAGCCTCCAGTGATGCCACAACTTCTGGTGGCAAGTTGCTCCACTGGTTGATTGTTCTCACTCCTTAGTTCCAGCTTCTCTCCCTTATGAGTTTCCTCCCATTGCTTCTTGTCCTGCCTTCAGGTGCTTTGGAGAATAGCTTGACTGCCTCTTCTTTGGGGCAGCCCCTCAAACATTGGAAGACTGCTATCATGTCTCCCCTAGTCCTTCTTTTCATTAAACTAGACCCAGCTGCTGCAACTGTTCATTATATGTTTTAGCCTCCAGTCTCCTGATCATCTCTGTGGCTTAAAAATGTGTTTTAACATGTGCTGAATTCCTTCTGTTAGTATGAAAGTATTAAGACTGTGATAAAGGGCTTTCTTAACAGTGAATCTCAGGTCAATGGCATTTCTGACACGTTTCTGCACTTTGTGTTGTCTCACAAATCCTGAGTTTGGCTCTAACATCTAAAAAAGGGATTATTGATTGTCAATGCAGGGTCCCCAGCTTGGAGTCTGATGCTGGACACGGGTGTGAGAACAAGAGAAGGAGGGACAGGTGTTGTGAGGTCAGACAGAGGTTTTGGCAAGGTGGGCGCAACAGGAGGGTCCCTGGCAGTTTCATGGAAGGAGCAAGTCTTGAAGGACAAGGTCTTCTTGATAGGCTTGTCCTGCAGAATAAAGGAGTTGATTTTGGACATGGCTTGGCTGAAGGTTGATGATGGTGTCCTCAAATCAGGAAGGGTCAAAAAAGTTGGATGGATTTTTTTGTGGATGTGAATAGAATAGAGTAGAGTAGAGTAGAATAGAATAGAATAGAGAATAGAATAGAATAGAATAGAATAGAATAGAATAGAATAGAATAGAATTGAATTCTTTTATTGGCCAAGTGTGATTGGACACACAAGGAATTTGTCTTGGTGCAAATGCTCTCAGTGTACATAAAAGAAAAGATACATTTGTCAAGAGTCAAGAATCATAAGGTACAACACTTAATGATAGTCATAGGGTATAATAAGCAATTGAATCATACTAGGAAACAGTCAATATAAATTGTTAGGATACAAGCAACAAGAGTAGTACAGTGGACAGCGTTGAAGGAATTATTTGTTTAGCAGAGTGATGGCGTTCTGGAAAAACTGTCCTTGTGTCTAGTTGTTCTGGTGTGCAGGGCTCTATAGCGTCGTTTTGAGGAAGGAGTTGAATGTCCAGAATGTGAGAGGTCTGTAGATATTTTCACAGCCCTCTTTTTGGCTCGTGCAGGATACAGATCCTCAGTTGAAGGCAGGTTGGTAGTAACTGTTTTCTGTAGTCCCAATTACTCTCGGAGTTTGTGTCTGTCTTGTTGGGTTGCAGAACCAAGCCAGACAGTTATAGAGGTGCAGATGACAGACTCAATAACTCCTCTGTAGAACTGGATCAGTAGCTCCTTGGGCAGTTTCTGAGTTGGCGCAGAAAGAACATTCTTTGTTGTGCTTTGTTGATGACTTCTTTGCTGTTAGGTATCCATTTTAGGTCCTGTGATATGATAGAACCTAGAATATTTTTCTCCTCCCTGGATGGGTCATCCCCATCTACTTTGATGGTGGAGATCTTCTGGTACGAAGTCTAGAAGCCATGCCTGCCCCTTTGGTACCTCAAGGGGCTTCAAGTCTCTTCTTATTGAATCACAGTCAAGAGTGAGTTATCAAAGCAGCCTGTGATTACCCTGCTGCTCCTAAAAAAATACCCCCAGAAGGGAAGGTGCTTGGTGCTTTTGAACCCAACGTCTTCAAGGCTTCTGATCTTCTTGTGAAGGGATTTCCATTTCATCAAGGTCCATGGAAAGGTGCTTGCAGTCAAGGGACAGTAATTGGCCTGTAGGCTGCTGAGATCAGAAGATTGGATTTGAATTCAACAGATTGGATTTCTAAAGAGGAATAAAAGGACACGCAACAGATAGAAGGCCCTCTGGCTTTTGAAGTTCAGATAAAAACCTGCCTACATTTGTCTTTGTGATCTTGATGTCACCTCCTTTGTTCAGGAGCTATTCAGTGTTTCATTTGGGCTCAGACTTGGTCTAGCAATTTAGGTGGATGATCGTATTTAGTAGGATTTGCTAAAGACACATGGAGACCCTATAAGTTAGGAATAGGAGACCTCTGGCCTTCCAGGTGTCCCTGTATTACAATTCTCAGCATCCCTCATCAAGCTGGTTGGGGGCCTCTGGGAGCTCTAGCAAAGAACATCTGGATGGCCACCATATTTGCAGCCTCTTTTCAATTTGAAGCAAACCAAATCATAAATTCAACAAGAGACCTTGGTAAACCTCTGGTTTTTAAAAAAAATACAACTAAACCGATCACTCCTAAGTTCTTTCCCTTAAAAGAAAGAAAGCCACCTACAGTTTAACACTGTTTCGAGCTTCTCTTTGAGATGAAAATCAAATAGAAGTTTGGGGATTTGCTGTCCCATCTTGGACATTTGTAATATGGTTGAGGAGCTGATGGAAATCAGGAGACTTTGCTACTTGGAGATGAAGCCTTCCTTCTCTTCCAGATGTCTTCCTCGGGCTCGGCCTTTGCAAGAATAGAAGAGCCAGAAAGAAGATCTGAAAAGTCCTTTGTGGGCTCTGTGGATGGTGCACCAATTAAAGGCCAACAATGGGTGTGTGAGCCTAAAATCTAAGAGAGGAGCAAATTATGCAACACGTTAAGTTTATTTAATTTTTAGGGCAGCCCCCCCCCCAGCTTCGTCTCTTTTGTATTTAGGATGGCTGTTGAGCTGCGGTTTTTATTTGCGGCAGGAGTTTGTCCAAGTGGGATCCACGACAGAGAGAATTAAGCCGTTCGATTTCAAGCTTCCCCGTTTTTTGTCACCTTCATTTGTCCCACTTTATTTGACGGTTCTCCCATCCTCCCCCAGACCATATTTTCTCTCTTGGCCCAAACTCATGGGACGCAGAACATAAAACCAGCTTAAGCGAAGAGACAGGCAATTGCTTTGGAGCTGGCTCTGTTATTTATGTCTTGGCATAGCAATAAGCCGGACTTGTGTGTAGGCTGGGATGGTGGGAGAGGGGAAAAATGGGACTTCTCCAGCATCTCAGCCTTTAATTTATGTTGGGGGGGGGGAGAAATGGCTTTATGGAGGCAGACTGGCTTGCAAGATTAATGCAATTGGTGCAGGGTTGTTATGATTTCTGGAATTTTGGCCCAGCAGAGAAGTACAAAAACTTCAATTTAATTAGAACCATGCATTAAAAAAAAGCACTATGCCAATGGGAATTGTTGACATGATTTAAGCAGGACTGGGAACTTTCACTTTTGGCTTTTAGAATCCGGTTTTGGATTCTTTTGCTCGATTTATGCTCAGCTTGCGTGCCCAGGCTGCAGAATTTTAAAGAGGACGCAAACTGTGGGATTGTAGGGTGATAGTCCCTCACTCACGTCTGTTCCACGTTTCTCCCCATTTCTTAAGTCTTTTGGCAAAAGCGAAGCACCAGAAGGAATTGCTTCTCTTTCCCTGCCTCACAAGTGGACTGGTATCAATTGGGAATGCGGAGCTGCAGATTTGCAGACTTGCTCCCGTGCGAACTGGGGGCTGTTTTGTCTGTCCTATTTTCTAGACGGATTCTCACGGGGGAACTTCTGATCGGGGTAATTGCCCTCTAAGGAAAGAGAGCCGGAGATTTCAATCCAGTTCTTTGCAGGGTCTCCAAGAATGCCATCAGCCTAAAAAAGCAGCGTCAGCATCTCCAATGCTGGTCCCCCCCTTCTTTTAACCCCTCCAAAGCTTGCTTCTTGCCACTCAGATGCTGAATCCGCCGTAAAACATTCTGCCCGTCTGGTCAGAGACCCACCAGATCGAGTTCCCTGGGTCCCCTTCATGAAAATCAGATTGCAGATCTCGGGTCATTTGAGCCCATGGGACTGAAAAGAGCCTTCATAGCATCGCCCAGCCATCATTGGAGTGATGAAAGAAAACCACCTCTGCATGATTGCTATTTTGGCAGGACAACTGTAGGATGACTTCAAAAGACATCACGAATCACCAAGGTGGAAATGACCTTTCTTTTGCAGGTCCTAAATTGCAAGGGGTTTCCTCCCCCCCTTAGAAGCCAATTCTAGTAGCCCCCACCTATTAAATAAGTCATCTCCCCTATCTCACCCTCCAGGATTTGACAGCCTCCCCTAAAAAGGTCTGCAGTGTTTTGAATTTCCAGCACATTCGTCGTGCCTGAATAAAAATCACAAGAAGGGGAGATGTCTCTGGATCCGAAAGGCTGTTTTTAGCTGGTTGCATAAAGTTTGCTGGGCTTTTTGGTGGGGGCTGGCAAAGGAGATGGAGGGGGTGGGATTGGTCTCCATGTTGCAAAGCCCTAGTAAGACTGTTCACCCTGGAGCCTTTCCACCATCACTCTCTCCAGATAATGTTGAGAGGGCTTTCATCAGCTTGCTCCTGTCCCTTGGCCCTCTTTTGCCAATTTGCTCAGCCTGATCTTGGGACTGTCCACGCTTCCTGCTGCTTGCGTCAGCATTTGTGGCTCCCCTCTGCAGGGTTTGCCTCCCCTAAGATCATTATACTGCCCCCACCTCACCAGCGTTACAGTTCAGAAGAGCTTTAAAGAGAAGATCCTTTGTCCAGCAGCTGGTCAAGGGTGGAGCTTGAAATAATCTCATGCAGAGTGCTGGTTCTGCTTACTGACACAGCGGCTTGAGAGAGGGTCTTGGAAAAGGCAGCCCAATGGGTGATGTGACTCTACCTACCAAGATTAGGAGTAGTGCAAGCCATAGTAGTCCCTGTGACACGCTACGGAAGAAGGTTGGATTTTGGAGAAGCAGGATAGGAAGAGGATTGATGCCTTTGAATTCTGGTGTTGGAGAAGACTCTGGAGAACACCATGGACAGCCGAGAGAGGAAATGGATGGGTCAACATCAAGCAGGCCAACTCAAGAGTTCTCACTGCAGACCCAACTCACCCAAGTTCAGGTTATCCTACTATGAACTCGTGATGTGATGGAGAGGACTTTGATGCTGGAAAGCTGAGAGGAAAGAGAAGAGTGATGGGTGCACTGTTGGAATATCTGAAGGACCCGGTTGAATGTAGATCATCATGAAGACGTTCTGGCTATGTGGTCCCCAAGAATCAATAATAACTTTCTCAGTCAGGAAATTGAAGAAGAGGATGATCAGCAGTAAGATAGACCGACTCAGTTATAATAACCATGGGGGAAGACATGAAGAACCAGGCTGAGGACAGATTATAATGGAGAACATCTGTCTTAGGTGGTTGCTAAGAGTTGACAATGACTTAGTAGCACATAATCAATTAAAAAAAACACAAAGGTCTGTTTGTTTGCATATTTAGGTCTGGGTTGACTGCCTTCTCCCAAAAGGCTGGTGATTAAACCTCTCAAAAATACCCAATAAAATAAAGCATCCACAGAAGTCTTTGAGACCAATCTCTAGTCACTGGAAATAATATTTTTTGCTTGTGAAAGCTAGGCGGATCTACTGGTTAAACTGGGAGCAAGGATCTTGCAAGTTAGCAACTGCAACTGAACTACAATTCCCGAAGCATGCTGGCTAGGGGATTCTGGGAGTTGAAGTCCACCCACTTTAAAGTGGCTGATATGAAGAAACACCGGTCCAGGCAGCCGAGCATTTTCATGGGCGCCCTGCTCCAGGATGTCTTCTCTTTGTGTTTTCCTTTAAAAGTTTTTAAAATCAAGACCATCCTATTGTCTTCCTGACTGGGGTGTCTGCCAACGATTTAGCAATGCCTCTGCGACGTGAGTTGCATGCCAATTTTTCTTGCCTTTTTTTCTCCCCTTCTCCTTGGGCTGCATTGTTGCGCAGAGCCTTTGTGTAGAAAGATCAGGACTCGGCCGAGAGAGAGGGGGGAAAAAAAAGGAGATTTCCAGAGAGGGAGGTGGAAACTGTGAAGGAAAATTATACCTGTGGCATATGGTGTGCCTGACAACAACTTATAAACTCACTGCCGACAGCAGACAGGTTCTGCAGATTGAAAATAGGGAAAGGCAGCGTGAAAGTCTAAAGTAGAAATTAGAAAGAGGGAAGCATTGGAAGAACACAACACCAGAGTTGGAAGGGACCTTGGAGGTCTTCTATTCCAACCCCCTGCTCAGGCAGGAGACCCTATATACTTTTAGAGAAAAGGTTGTCCAATCGCCACTTAAAAACCCCCATGCTTGGAGCATCCACGGCTTCTTCAGGCAAGTAGTTCCACTGAATAATTGTCTTCACTTTTAGGAAATTTCTCCTTAATTCCAGGTTGTTTCTCTCCTTGCTTAGTTTCCATCCATTGCTCCTTGTTCTGCCTTCGGGTGTTTTGGGGACTAGGTTGACCCCCCTCTTCTTTGTATCAACCCCTCAAATATTGGAAGACAGCTATCATGTCACCCCCCTAGTCCTTCTCTTCATTCACGTGCAATTCCAGCAACTATTCTTCACATCTTTTCGCCTCCAGCTCTCTAATCCGTGTCAGGGCTTTGGTGTAACTTGAAGGAAGTCCCAAGCTTCATCCCAACGTCTTCAAGTGGGAAGATGGACAGATCAGATGGTGGGAAAAGGACAAACAATTCCATTTGAATAAACAGTTCAGGCCTAGATACAAATGACCCTCGACTTTCAACTCTAATCAGGTCCAGCTGGGATGTTGCAAAAAGCAATCGCATATGATTCCAGGAAGTTGCGACCGTCGTAATTCCATGCCGGCTGCCAAGCGCCTGAATTTGGATCATGTGGCTATGGGGAATGCTGCCACAGTCGTTAGTGTGAGTCATTTTTTGTCTGGGGTGTTGTAACTTTGAGCGGTCAAATTTCCTCTGAAATTAAAACCGTGGCCCGCGCCAATATTTCAAGAGCGTGCATCTTCTCTGCAAATGCTACTGCGTGTATATAAGGGTGCCTTTTTCTATTTAAATAGATGCTGGTTGTAAATGCAGCTCATTTTTCTTCCTCAAGAGCCATTTCCCGCCCCCCCCACGCACACTTTTGTCTTCTCAAGAAAAAAAAATATTTTTTTCCTAATGATCCCAAGAAGAAAAGACTTCTCTTTCTATTGTTAGAGCATTTTGACAGAGATTTATAATTAGCAAAGGCATTTTGGTATAATCTGACTATACTTGACTAATCAAGTTGGGGGGAGGGGAGGTTCAGCCTAATTTGGAATCTTTAATAGAAGGTCCCTCAATACCACCTTAAAGGGTTTATTTTAAAAAAAATAATAATCGGGACTATTGTTATCCGTAAACAGAAGCCAGCTCGCTTTGAGGAGGCCATGGGTTCATTGTTCAGAGAGCTGCAAAAAGGAAGGTGTTGAACATAAAAAGAAGGAACATAAACCCTTCCTGTTAGAGCTGAAGAAATTTCTTGGATGAGAAGCAAAACATTTTCAAAAGGGAAACAGTCCAACTGCCTCTTGAAAAAGCATCATTGGGACAACCTGGAATACTGACTTAATAAAAAGAAGGAGAAAATCTATGGGCCTCTTAGCAAAAGCAGTGGGAAAAATGGTTTTCCTCCCAGTCTGAGGCTTGTGGCATTATCCTTTATTCTGGGAAAGGACCAAGGCTTTTTAAACCCCGAAGTTGGATCTGGTGTACCATGAAGCACCGTTGGGTTCTTCTGGTTCAAAGCACATTTGGAATGAAAATCCTCACAAGGCCCGAACATGATTCCCAAAACGCTTAGCTGGGAAGGTGAGATTGAAGATTCTGTTATGGAGGCACGTCCAGCTGGCAAATAGGCTGCCAAGATGGAAGGAGAATCAATTTGTGCATTGATTGACTGCTTCCTTACTTTGCAGCTGAGGCCAACATCTCAAGACAGAAATTACAAGAAGAAGATCTGAATAACTGATGTCTTCTAGTCCACCCCACCTGCTCAGGCAGGAGATCCTATAACATGTCACACAAATGGTTGTCCAATCTCTTCTTGAAAGCCTCCACTGTTGGAGCACCCACAACTTCTGGAGGCAAGTTGTTCCACTGATGGATTGTTTTGCCAGTCAGGAAATTTCTCCTTAGTTCTAGATTGCTTCTCTCCTTGATCAGTTTCCATCTGTTGCTTCTTGTCCTGCCTACAGGGGCTTTGGAGAATAATTTGACCCCCTCCTCTTCTTTGTGGCAGCCCCTCAAATATTGGAACACTGCTGTCATGTCACCCATAGCCCTTCTCCTTAGATAATGGCCTTAGATAATGTCCTTGGATAATGTCCTGTAGTCCAGACAAGGAACAATGGATGGAAGCTGAACAAGGAGAGATTCAACCTGGAAATGAGGAGGAATTTCCTGACAGTGAGAACAATCAACCCCTGGAACAGAAGTTGCCTTCAGAAGTTGTGGGAGTTTCATCCCTGGAGGCTTTCAAGGAGAGATTGGACACCTATCTGTCAGAAATGGTGTAGGGTCTCCTGCTTGGGTGGAGGATTGGACTAGATGACCTACGAGGTCCCTTCCAACTCACCTGTTAATCTGTTAATAACACACATAGTTTATAGGACAATATATAACAATGTGCACTCCTAAATGGGAGTCTTGTGTTGTTATGTATTGTTATTTGGGGGCGGGATGTCTGCAGGGATTTGGAATTTAGAACCATGGTGGTGCAGTGGTCAGAGTGCAGTACTGCAGGCTACTTCTGCTGCCTGCTGGCTGCCTGCAAATTGGCAGATCAAATCTCACCAGACTCAAGGTTGACTCAGCCTTCCATCCTTCCAAGGTTGGTAAAATGAGGACCCAGATTGTTGGGGGCAAAAGGCTGACTCTGTAAACCACTTCCAGGGGGCTGTGAAGCACTGTGAAGCGGTGTATAAGTCTAAGGGCTATTGCTATTCATCCCCCACCAAGGCCCTGCACCTGTTTAAATGATCGCAGAGGCAAATGCCTGTTGAAAAGCGTTGGGGTTTTGGTCCCGCGGCTGCAGCTGTCCGTTGACTTCCTCTGACTCTCCTTCCACGGATGCCATTGTCCCTCACAGATTTGCAAAGGCCTCTTCCACCTTTTGATTCTGAAACACGGACCGTCGGCCTCGGCTGCAAGACTGCCTGGGGCTTGGGTCTGCCTGAATTTAAAAAGCCGTCTGCCAGAGGTCACTTTAGAGGCCTGTTAAAAACATCCAGCCTTTTTTCCCTTCTGAAGTACTTAACAGAGAGAGAGAGAGAGAGACAGAGAGAGAGAGAGAGAGAGAGAGAGAGAGAGAGAGAGAGAGAGAGAACAAAGAAGAATTTGTCCCAGGTACTCTGGAAAGGCCCAACATCCATTTTCTTTGATTATGGCTTTCCGCTGCTCGCCCCCTCGTCAAGAAAGACTGCAGGATGTCAGTCACGCTGCCCTGGATGAAACAGTGCATGACACAAGATGCTGAACATTTGGCTGGCAGCGGCAGCTGTGTGTCAGCTACACCCCACTGTGTAGCCTGCTCTACAGGTATCCTTCCAGGGCAGTCTTGGGCTTGACTCCTTGGTCTTCCTTCTGACGCAACCAACTCAAGTATCATTTTGTTCCCTCCTCTTGCTGTATGTCTTGGATGTTCACTCAAAGCTCCATGAAGGCTGCCAGTTTTTCTGTATTACCTGTGATGAGAATCCACGACATGGATGTACGCACTACCTGACTCTGTTGTCTCATGGTCAAACCCCCACTCCTTTACCCTCAAACTATCCACGATTGACCTCACTCTATTCCTAAGAGGCCTGTAAGGGGCGTGCATAAGTGCACCATCGTACCTACCATCCCTGTCCTATTGTCCCCATTTATTCGTACCTATTTCCTGTATTCTTATACAGGAAAGTTTATACTTATACCTATTGTCTTGTAAGGGATTGACAAATCAAATGAATCAAATAAATGCATGAGAAGCCACCAAAGTCCTGCCAACTCAGAGGGATGTTAGCTTCTTAAGGAATAACACAAAGGCCTCCATTCTTTCTCTTGGCCATCTTCCTTCTCTTCAAGGCGTCTTTCTGGATGGACATGCAAACCTACATTGGGTTTATCATTCCAGCCATAAAACTGGTCAAGATGTCCCAAAGGTGCTTTTTCAAGAGGCAACTGGATTTTCTGGTTTTTTGGGTTTTTTTGAAGACATTTCCAATCTCACCCAAGAAGCTCAGAAGCTTCTTGGATGAGAAGCGAAACCTCTTCAAAGAAAAACCAGAAAGTCCAGTTGCCTCTTGAAAAAAAGCATCTTTGAGATGACCCTGACCTGGAGGACTGAGAATCTCTCTAGACATCTGGTCAAGATGTGATTTGAGCCCCTGCTAAATCCCACCCCCTTTCTAAATCCTTTTAAAGGTCTTTCTATGGACATCCAGAACAAGCCACGATGACATCACATCCATCCTGGATCTCATTGCATCAAGAACACAGTGGATAGAATTTGCAGGATGACATCCTGGTACCTGCCCTTCCCCCATCCTCCAGTGTCCATGCTTTCTGGGAAATGCTGTTTTGCAGAACTTCTATGGAAGAGGTGGCCTTCAACTGACGTACTGATTGCTTTCATGATGCACAATGGGACTTTTCCTTCTTCTGAATCCACTAGGATTCACCACAGGGCTCTACATCCTGTTCAGGGCATTCTCCCACCCCCCCTTTCTGCCTCATCCTTTTCTTCTGCTAGCTGCCTTCTTGCTTTGCACGGCCTCCCCTCTCTGGTTGCCAGGTGAGCTCTTGTCTCTCCTTCCCCCCCACCCCCATGTCTGAGGAGAATGTTTACGATGGCCTGTAGCATCTTGAGAGCCTCTGTTGATGTGGAGTAGTAGAGGTGGTGATTGCTTTAATGTGCTGAAGAGCAGTGGTGGTTCAGTGGCAGGCAACCCAAAGCCTGACACCTCCCCCCTCAACCTCTTCCTCAAAAAGACCAACCTGCAAATGATAACAGGCAGCACAGAGATGGATGAATCAATCTCTTTGACCCAGCCTAAAGCAGGCGTGCAGATTAAGAGTTGCAGTTATATCCTCGGAGAGAGCTCAGCTCCTGGCAGCTTCCCTGGCCAGTCTTCCCCTGCCCTTTGACAATAGTCTGTATCTGTTGGCCTCAGGGGACTGGTTGTCTCCCATCCCCGGTGCAAAATTTCCACTGGGAACCCCACCAATGAAGCATATCCAATTCTAGCTAAGTAAGAGGGCCAGGGGCTCTCTGCTTATTTCTTAGGAAACCCCCTCCCCCTTTTAAAAATGTGGACTGTCCAATAATTATCCGTGACGAAGCCGTGTCTTAAATCAGCAGTCACTCAGGATAAAGAATCGGATGAGATGGGACAAGACAGTTTGGAGCTGTGATTGTGGCACTTTGCATGAAGCAGGCTCCTCTCGAAAAATGCCAGGTGTGCGTCTTTCCTGAAGCGATTCATGATTAGAAAGAAAAATGAGGGTTTTAAAAAATACGTGTATACATATAAAGCCCCCGTGTTCTCTGTTCCTGCCCTGCATGCAGGTCTTTAAAAGCATATTAATAATAAACAGGAGTTTTTATTTCCTCCCTTGCTGGGTGTATGTTCAAAGCGCGATCCATCTGCCTCCTTCCTTGTTTCTCGCCAGCAATGCAATGGCCTTTTCTTCTTCTTCTTCTTCTTCTTCTTCTTCTTCTTCTTCTTCTTCTTCTTCTTCTTCTTCTTCTTCTTCTTCTTCTTCCTCTTCCTCTTCCTCTTCCTCTTCCTCTTCCTTC
>SOZL01000673.1:24144-104866 GCA_009733165.1 Naja naja | reverse complement strand
TGGCAGTGAGAGGCATGTCTGATACCCTGTTGTGCTAGAAAGGATTCAAAATGTTAGATGTGAATTGAGGGCCATTGTCAGAGACAAGGACATCTGGTAACCCATGGGTTACAAACAATTTTCGGAGCTGCTTGATGACAGCCTCAGTTGTAGTGGATGTCATGGGGATTACCTCTAGCCATTTGGAATATGCATCTACTATAACTAGAAAAGTGTGCCCTCTTGTAGGGCCTGCGAAATCAATGTGGATCCTAGACCACGGGCCCCTAGAACATTCCCCTATTCCTGCAAGTGAGGTGGAGCAGGCCTGACTACCTGGCAATTGGGACAAGATGCTACCCAGTTTTCAACCATTTTGTCAATACCTGGCCACCATACATAACTCCTGGCCAATCCTTTCATCCTTACAATCCCAGGATGACCCTCATGTAACATTTCCAAAACCTCCCTTTGCAGTTTTGCAGGAATAACCACCCTGTTACCCCACAAAATACATCCTCTTAATACAGATAATTCAGTTTGCCTGGACTTAAAAGGTTGGGCAAGGTGAGGTAGATCTTGAAGAGGCCAACCTTTCTTAATCCAGCCTATAACAGGTGCCAACACAGCATCTTTGGCAGTCTCTCTGGCAATCTCAGCAGCATGGACTGGAAGCTTAGCAACAGTCTCTAGGAAAAGGTGTGAGTTTCAAGTTCAAAGTCCTCCTTGTGGCAAGGTAGTGGGCAACGACTCAGTGCATCAGCATGTCCAATGTCCTTGCCAGGCCTGTGAATCAGTTTGTATGAATAGGCTGCAAGAAATTCAGTCCATCTCAGCATTCTTGGTGACAGGATATTAGGTGGGTTTGTCTCCTGCCACAATGCCTAATAAAGGTTTGTGATCTGTAACAATGGTGAATGACCTGCCATACAGATATTCATGAAATTTCTTAACAGCTGCAACAACTGCTAATGCCTCCTTGTCCAGCTATAATTCTCTCTGCTTTGGACAAAGTGCGAGAGTAAATGCAATAGGGGCTTCCTTCCACTGGGAAGCCTGTGGTCCCCCACTCCAAAAAGGGATGCATCACAAGTCAGAACAACAGGCAAATTCTCAGAGAATTGTATCAATACAGCATCAGATGTGATTAGTCTCTTAATACTGTTAAATGCTGATTGTTCCTTCCTCCCCCAGATCCAAACAGCCTTCTTATCAAGCAGGCGATGTAAAGGTTCAGCAATGGATGCTTTGTGAGGTAGAAACATGTGATAAAAGTTAATAAGTCCAAGGAAGGCTTGTAAATCTGTCTTGCATCTAGGTTTAGGGGCTTCTTGATTGCTTTAACCTTGGCATCAGTAGGGTGGATGCCATGCTTGTCAATCATGTACCCCAGGAACTCAACTCTGTCTGTTTTGAGTGTGCATTTGTCTTCCTTGACTTTTAACCCCGCTTTTCTGAATCTGGTAAGGACTTCTCTGAGTCTCTCTTGAAGCTGAGTGTCATTTTCAGCAGAGATTAACACATCATCAAAGTAAGGCACTACCCCTGGCAGTCCTTGCAACATTCTTTCCATAAGGCTTTGAAAATGCCAGGTGCCACGCTTACTCCAAATTGTAGTCTTTTACATTTGAAGCACCTCTATGAGTCACAATTGTTTGTGCCTCTGCAGTGGCATCATCAACTGTTAATTGTTGATATGCCTGAGCCAAGTCCAGTTTGGCAAATACTGTACCCCTGCCAAGGAATGGAGCAGATGATGCACAACTGGTACTGGTATGCGCTGCTGCAGCGCATGGTTAAGTGTCCCTTATAGTCACCACAGATTCTCACTGACCCATCAGCCTTGACTGGTGTGACTATGGGTGTTTCCCATCTGGAGTGGTCAGTAGGCTCTAAAACCCCTTGAGCAATAAGTTTATCTAATTGTGCATCAATTTTTTCCTTTAAAGCAAATGGAACCCTCCTGGGCTTTAAACGAATTGGGGCACCTTGGGGTCTAGGCTGAAAGCAATAGGGGTCCCCATATTGCTGCCCAGTCCTTCGCTGAAGACCTCTGGAAACTCAGACTTCAAGGACTCCTCCCATTCAGAGCTGCTCACGTGATTGATGCCAGTCACCTCGATGCCTAGTGGCTTGAACCACTCAAGTCCCAGCAAGCTTGGGCGATCCTTGTCCACGATGGTCAGAGCGTTTGGTGTGGCCTTTAAACTGCACGTTGAAATCTCTTGCTCCAACTACTGGAATCTTGTTCCCTTGGTAGTCTTTAAGAGTCAGTGCTTGCTTCTGGAAATGCTTCTTCTGAATGTTGGGAAAGAGTCTGTGGATAGTGTCCCATGACACCATAGATAAATAAGAGCCTGAGTCCACTTCCATTTGGCAAGGCCTTCCTTCAATAAACACCTTCACATGTACTTTTCTGCTTTTAAGGGTGAAGAATGACCAATAGTGATTGTTTGTGAGTTTCATTCTTGCCATTTGCTTCTGAATTTCCATCTTTTCAAGGAAATTGTTGGGCTTAAAGTCTTTGTCAGGAATTTTTTCCTACTAGGTGGAGTTCTGGATGATTTGCAGACTCTGGCTATGTGACCCCGTTTCTCACAACGTAGGCAGATGGAGTCAAAGAACTCAGATTCAGTGCGGGTGGCCCCCACAGCCTCTGCAATAGAATCCTTGCCTGTTTTTCCCAGAGTCTTTTTCTTCTTCTCCATTCTGAGTCTAAAAATCCCTCCTCTGCCTCACTGCCATCTGAATCAGAGTCTATTTGTTCAGCAATGGGCTGTTGTGGATTTTTCCCATCAGAATGGCTTGAGGCCTGGCTTGAGGCCTTGTTAATCTTTTTCATGGCCTGCTGAGGACTTGGTGGCTTCCGCTGAAACAGCTTCTTCAATGGCCTCTTTAAACGTGATCTTAGGTTTCATTAACAGTTTGCTTTGTAAGACCTTATCTTTGAGGCCTAAACAAACCGATCACGCATGGCCTCTTCTAAGTTGGTAAAGTCACAAGCACCCCAATGTCCCTTAAACTTGCCACAAAGTCATTAACATTCTCGCTTCCCCTTGATCCCGACGGTAAAATTCGTGTTCTTAATGAGGCACGATACTTGTGGGGCGTAATGGGCTCTTAAAAGTTTCTAAATCAGGCCATTCCATTACCTCTGCAGCTCCCCGCTAACGCTTCGCCATTTTGAAGACTGCCGGACAGAGGCAGCGTGAGAAGACCGCCTCTTCCTCCGCTCTCGGGATGTCGGCGAGGTCGCTTTCCTTCCAGGTACATCTGGAAGCGATCCGTGATACGATTCTTTCGCCGATCGAACGGGGCTGGGGTGTTCAGGCAGCCATCTCGCCAGTTGCTTGTTCTCAAGATCGCTCTCTCTTCAGGGAAATCCCATCCTGCCGCCAGTGTTAAGTTTGCATGAAGAGTCAGACGCGGAGTTCCAGCAAAGAGTTTATTAAGTGACTACAGCTCGAATGGACCCGTCTTGGCTTGGCTAATGCTGCTCTTATAGCCTGCAGCCGTGGTTGCCAGCCAATGGGAGTGCAGGGTTTCTTCCCGCATATTTAAACCAATACCATTTGACATTTTACAAGAACAGTTCAAATAAACCAATAACATTCAAACTACATACATAATACCAGCCGCATACATGAAGGGATTGGGCTGAAAGCAATGGAGATGATAAGGACGTTTGGGCCTGAGCAGAGGGGAAATCTCTCAAGCCCAGTTAATACAGAGACCCTCACCCAAAAGAGCCACATTTCCTTTCTCATTAGGTCCTATACACTTGAGTGTGGATGCATATCACATACCAGTGGTGCCCATGGCCTGCTGACTGGCTACGCTTCTGGTACCAACTGGGCGGGGAAATAAGACTTCTTTTAAAAACACAAATGTATTGACTGGCAATTTCAAAGACACATTCATTTTTAGAACAGGAGCTTTATCTGTGTGCTAAAGTTAAATAGATAACAAGTCTCTTGTTTGAATTGTATCCTATTCATTGACCGCTTCACGGTTGTTTTCTATCCTTTAGGAAAGTTTCCAGTCATTTTGTACTCAGCTGCTTACAGCTGTTGATGATGGCTGTTGAGTGACCCAGGACAGCCCAGTCAATGTTTTATGGCATGTGCTGTGATGTCATAACCTTTGATCCAGCTATGGGAGATGCCAGGGTGCCCCATCCAGCAAAGGTGGACACGCGAAAGAGAGATCCTGAAGGGTCTCAGGCAAGGTCTGTGGAATAAAGAGAGGAAATGGGGTGTGTGTGTGAAAGATGGAGGAAGGTCCCCCAAGTGACTTGGGGAGAGGGGAAGAGAGGAAGGGAAGGAGCAAGAGAAGGAGGAAAGGGGAAAAGAGGGAGGAAAAAGCAAATGGAAGGAAGGGAGCATTTAACTGGCTTCCTATCCAAGAACTGTGAAGGCTGAAGTGGTTTGTGCAGATGCTAGAGAGAACATTCCTCAGGAAGTGTTAGGCCACTCCCCCTCTAGAAGTGAGGGTGTGTTAAAGTTTCTTATTAAAAAGAGAATACCTGATACATGGTTTGGAAGTATATTACCCTAATGCCTAAAGAGAAATGGATCTAACAAAAAGACAAGTTAAAATTATAGATCCTATCCATTGTGAATTCAGATTATAAAATTTGCTTCAATCTTGGCATGAAAGAATGAAAAGTACTTAAATGACTTTATCCACCGGATTCAAAATGGATTTTGCCAAAAACGACAAAATTAAGCAAAATGTGAGAATAATTTAGATTAGATACTCTGGGTATCTATGAAACACATTCTGAAAAACAGATGGCACTGATGTTTTAGATGTCAAAAAGCATTTGACAATGTGAACTGGCGGTTATGATATGCAAATGATGCAAATGAGTGCTTTGGAACAAAAACTATATACAAGCTATTGAGGCAATATTATAATAATCAAACAGCAAAGATATTGGTTAAATGGAGAGCTGACAGAACTATAGGGATAAGAAAAGGAAACAGAACAAGGTTGTCCTCTGCGCCCCTACTGTTTGTTTTAACACTAGAAGTATGAATAGAGCTATCAGAGAGATGAAGAAATAAAGGAATGAACCTTTAAAAAGAAGAATATAAACTAAGGCGTTTGCAGAGTGACATGGGTATTCATACTAGAGGATCCACTAAATCAGCACCTAAGTTGATAGAACAATAGTAGAAGAATATGGAATGGGGCAGGTTTAAAAATTAATAAAGACAAAACAAAGATCCTTTAACAAAGAATATGTTAGCAAAAGCAAGAAAAGAAAGATTAGAAGATTATTAGAGATTAGATTGCAAATAAGTTAAATATTTGGGATAAATATAACACCAAGATGCAGTACATTGTGAAAGAAGATAATTATATTATCTAAAACTCAAACAGCGATAGCGACAGATCTGAAAGATGGGAAAATATGCAATATCTCCTTATGGCGAATATCGAGACAGTTAAGATGAATGTTTTACCCAGAATCTTATATTTATTTCAGACAATTCCAATTAGACTTGGGAAAAAGAATACTTTGAAGATTTAAATAAAATCACATCAAAATTCATATGGCAGGGCAAAAAGCCAAGAATCAAATTTAAGCTACTACAAGATGCAAAGGTCAAGAGGGGGATTCGCTTCTACCAAATTGGGATTGTATTATCAAGTGCAAGCCTGATGTATATTGAAGAATGGATAACATTGAGAAACAAAGATTGTTAACTTTAGAGGTCATGATCTATTATTAGGATGGCATGCTTTCTTATGGTAAGGGAACTAAAAAACAAGGATATTTTAGAAGACACTATGTTCGAGAAGCTTTGTTTTTAAATGGAAAAAAAACCAGAAAACAACATTATATACAAATTCCATTATGGGTATCTACTATTGAAGCTTTTCATATGCAATAATATACAAGAAGGAACAAACAGTAGATATGAAGAGATTTTAAATGAAAAGGGTGAACTCAAATCGATGCAAACACTACAAGAACAAGGTATAAAATGAATTGGTTTTCATATTTGCAAGTACAATCTAGATATGATGAGGATGTTAAGAGAAAGGGATTTATAAAAAGCAAACTGAATTAGACAAATCTTGATGGCACGCAACGAAAAAAAATGATTAAAAACTTTATGGTTATCTATTAGATTAGAATGGAAGAGGAGCAGGTTAAGGAAACAATGATTGCTTGGGGGAAAATTTTGGTTATGGGATAGATTTAGAGAGATGGCAAACACTGTGGGATCAGAATTATAAAATGACAATGTCAACTGCATATAAAGAAAATTTGTATAAGATGTTTACAGGTGGCACCTATCCCGAGAAGGATTGCAAGAATGTTCAAGGATAAATCGGATAAGTGTTGGAAATGTCATCAGATACCTGGCTCCTACTACCACATGTGGTGGACTTGCGTGATGCTAAAAGATACTGGACTAAAATCCACATGTGGTTGGAAAAATGACACAACAACATATAGACTTGAAACCTGAGATATTCCTGTTGGGAATTGTGCCAGAGACATTTAACAAAGAACTGAAATATCTGATTGTTAATGTTGACAGCCGCTAGAATTGTATTTGCTAAAAACTGGAGAAATGATAAGACACCTACGCAGGAGGAAGTGATTAAGAAGATTTTGGATTGTGCCGAAATGAGTAGATTAACATTTGAAATTAGGGATCAAGAAGAAAAGCAGTTTTATAAGATATGGAATATGTTCTACAATGGTTAGACAAAAAAGTTTGGTAATGTATTTTGGGAATATAAAGATAGATAGAACTGTTGAAACAATATAGAGATTATAATATGATAAAGGATTAATAATAATGATTATAGCTTTTCCTTTTGTAAATTGAGTATGAATAATGAGGGGTAGGCACTGTGATTTTTGACCAACCGACATACTTGAAATTGATATGGATCTATGTGTTGTATGTTTGTTTGTTATGTTTGTGTTTTTGGAAAAATAAAACTTCTTATAAAAAAAAAAAAAAGAACCTTTCAATCTCTCTTGGCGTTTAGAGCTCAAAGCCTTGTTGGAGACCCGACACACCCACTGTTGCTCCCATCTGGGGAGGGGGGGGGTGGGGGTTCCAAGGGTTTCCAGCAGGATCTGCAACGGCTTTATTCCCGATGCACTCCGTCTGGCACACTCAGGGTCCGTTTCTCTCGCCATGTCCATGTATACACCCAACTAGACTATTTTTTTCTCTGTGTCATATAATATAGCTGTGTATGTTGGTATATACATAATAACATTTTTATTAATTTATTAATTTAGTCATGTTTATGTAGTGTATATTGGAAGTGGTGAACCTTTGAGAGCTGTATGCAAGGAAATTTCATTTTAATGAATGCTGATTAGTGTACATTTAAAGTGACCATAAAGTTATCCTATCCTATCCTATCCTATCCTATCCTATCCTATCCTATCTTATCCTATCCTATGTTCTGTTCTGTTCTATTCTATTCTATTCTATTCTATTCTATTCTATTCTATTCTATTCTATTTCTATATTCTATTTTATTCTAAAGATGGAGGCCTGGAAATGTTGTCATGGCAACGGGGTTTGTTTTTTATTAGCTGGGACTTTTTGCTGCTTCTTCAGGCTGATCCACTTGGACAGGGGGATTCTGGGTAGGCAGAGAGTCGTTGGAACATACCAACTCCTGAAATCCTGGGGGGTCATTCTTGACCATCCTGGGGGCTGGTGAGGGAGCAGCTCAGGAAATGGGGTGGTGGTGGTTGTGCCTGAGCCTCCATGGAGGGAAGGAGCCTCCGCTTTGGCCCCCATGGATCCTTTCGCTTCTCCCTCCAGCCGCCCCTCTTCCCTGTCCAGAATGTGGGTCTCCCGCCGCCTCCGAGCCCCCATCACGGCCAACGCAGGGATCTCTCTCCTTGGGGGATCCTTTCCCACTTGATCCCATGGTGGCCAAGAGAGTTTGGAGGCTCCTTGGGATCACCAGGAAGGGATCCCAGAGCAAAGGGGGCAGGAAGGACCTGGGAGCATCTCCAGGGCCATCATGGAGGAGGAGGAGACTGGAAGAGATGCTGCTTCTCTCCTTCTGTAGCTGGGGAAGGTCTGGATGTCCTCTTGGACCCCACAGAGGGTTTCCTGACTTCACCATCTCTGTGTCTCACTTTCCCCATTGCTCTGGTGAGGTCAGGGAAAGCCTCGTTAGGACTCCTCTGGACACTCTCAGATGGACTGGAAAAGGGGGGCGGGTCTAGTTTTCCTCTTCTATTTTTTTTTGTAAAATTCTAAATTTTAATTCATGGGGAGATTTTAAAAAAAGGCTGGACAGCCACCTGTCTAAAATGGAAGACGATTTCCTGATTGAGCAGAGGGGTGGACTAGAAGACCTTCAGGGTCCCTTCCAGCTCTATTCTGATTCAAATAGGGTAATAAAATCTTAACAGGTGTTTTTATCCACTATTAATGTATTATAATGTGTCAGTATTTTTATGTATATTGTATATAGTGAACTCTATTGCTCGTCTAAGACCGTAATAAAGTTATATTCATTCATTATTTTTTTATTTAGTCATGTTTATGTAGTGTATATTGGAAGTGGTGAACCTTTGAGAGCTGTATACAAAGAAATTTCATTTTAATGTATGCCGATTAGTGTACATTTAAAGTGACCATAAAGTTATCCTATCCTATCCTATCCTATCCTATCCTATGTTCTATTCTATAGTCTATTCTATTCTATTCTATTCTATTCTATTCTATTCTATTCTATTCTATTCTATCCAGGAAGGGATCCCAGGGCAAAGGGGGCAGAAAGGACCTGGGAGCATCTCCAGGGCCACCATGGAGGAGGAGGAGACCGGAAGAGATGCTGCTTCTCTCCTTCTGCAGCTGGTGGGAAACGGGGAAGGTCTGGATGTCCTCTTGGACCCCGAAGACGGTTTCCTAACTTCAACTGCAGAGATAAAAACTTTCACCAACTGCAGAAATAAAAACTTCTAGGTGAAATGCCAACCTTAGCCTAGCAAAGTAACTACTTGAGAAATGCAAAATGCATCTATCTGCTTGTAACTTAGAATGTGCTTTTCCCAGTAAAAATGTGAGAAATGAAGCTTTGAGCTAAAATGTATTTCTTTTCAATCCATCTAAGTAAGGTCCCTTTGTTTGTAGAAGTGCTGAGAAAATTTCATGAGCTTTGCTTGATATGAAATAATGTTTTCATAATAATGACGGTCTTTGCTTGCTGTGTAATCTATAAAAGTTCAAGAAAATTTTTTGCATGCCTGCTTTCTCTCTCTGCCTTACTATTTAAGGTGGGAGACTGAAAGTTCACCCAGTTTTTGCTTTCTGATCAGAAAATAAAGCTGATTATCAGTAGCCTCGTGTTCAGAGTTTCATTGGATTTATTAGATTCTGAGCTTTACTTGAAAAACCTTACAGTGTGAAGTACATACCAAAATAAAACAATCCCAAACTGAAATCCCAGACAGATGTTCTGCTGAATTCTTTCTGCAAAGGAGGTTTTAGCAGGAAATCAAGAAGAATCATAAAAGGGATGAAGATTTACCTCCCCAGCTGAGAGCCAGTCAAACATGGCATTTCACATCATTCTGGCATTCCCAGGAGAGGATCAGGCAACCAGGCTGGTGGTTGGCTCCCACAGCTTAATCCTGACCTCCTTTCCTGCTCACTCTCTTACACCCACCCACATGTTTAGCTGCTGTCAGTAGGAACACGTGCATCAAACGTTTTTATAAGGTATCATGTTCAGTAGCTGTTGCTGAACAGCTGAATTCCACTGAATTTTACAGAGATCTCTTTAGCAACATTTATTGAAAGGAGAAAGAACTGCAAGAATTCCAGTTGTTCAACATTTCCCATTTTGAAACATATAGATATCATTTTCTTTGACTCCTCCATACTATCTAAATGGAAATCAAATAAAAGAAACATTAACAATTCTTCCACTGTCATAATGATGTTATATCTCATGTTTTACATTTGATCTGGCTGTGAGATGCTCCTTTGTGTTCATCTCTGGCCTCAGAAGGATAATGTAGCACTTTGGGATGAAGATGCAGCCCAGCAGACCAGCACTGGAGGCCAGGATGGAGAACACCTGCACAGCCACCATGTATTTCCCTTTGGTGCTCAGGTAGGTGGGCACAAAAGTCACCCAGACACTGCAGAAGACCAGCATGCTGAAGGTGATCAGCTTGGCTTCATTGAAGGCCCCAGGCAGATTCCTGGCCAGGAAAGCCACCGTGAAGCAGATGGCAGCCAGGAAGCCCATGTAGCTGAGGGTGATGTAGAACATGACAACGGCCCCTTCATTGCATTGCAGGATGATCTCTCCAGGCTGGGAGTAGAGGTCAGAGTCAGGGAAGGGGGGAGAAACTCCCAGCCAGGTGGAGCAGATGACAAGTTGGACAGCAAAACAAGAGAGGATGATGGAGTTGGTCAAGCTCTTCCCCAACCATCTCTTCACTCGGTTTCCTGGTTTTGTGGCCAGGAAAGCCAGCACCACCGTGATGGTTTTGGCCAAGAGAGAAGAAATGGCGACTGAGAAGATGAGGCTGAAGACCGTCTGTCGTAGAAGGCAGGTGGCTTTCCTTGGTTGACCAATGAAGAGAGAAGAAGATAAGAAGCAAAGCAGGAGGGAGACCAGGAGGATGTAGGAGAGGTCCCGGTTGTTGGCTTTGACAATGGGAGTTTCTTGGTATTTAATGAAGATGATTAAAACAAGGCCTGTGGTTAGGAAGAAGAATAGGGCAAAAGAGACCAGGATGATGCCCAGATGTTCTTCATAAGACAGGAAGGTTATTGCTTTGGGGATACATTGGACTCTGTTCTTATTTGGATATTTATCATCTGGACACTTGGTGCATTTTTCCACATCTGAGAAAGAGAAAAAGCAATAGTTCTTTAACATTCTGTCCTTTGCATTTCAAGAAATTCATTCTTGGATCAATAGCTGAGAAGAGGGACATTTTTCAAGATGCGTTTCTTAATGTCTCCACAGAAAGAAAATCATTTTCTAAAATACTGGTTATAATAAAGTTATATGAAGCTAAGGTATACAATTCTGATGGAAGTCCCAGGCCTGAATGGTTTCAGAACCTTCATAGTATCTAATCTTCATAGAATCTTCATAGTAACCTAATTATGAGAGGTAAATAACAAATTGTTTAATCTTTCTAGGCACATTTTCTATGCCCTTCCAGATGGCATTTCTTAATACTGTGTGAAATCTAATTGTCTGGCAGAGAAAGCTTCTCCTGTAAATAGTCTGGAATGTCCACTGGAGCAGATCTCATCCAGGCATAATGAGGTTCACCCATAACTCTTCCAACCACCTCATTGTGGAAAGTGATCCAAAAAGGAGAAGCTCGTATAGAATGTATTGCAATAATCCTTCTTGGAGGTGGAGCTAAGACAATTCCTCAAGTTTCAAACAACTCTGATGTTCCTAGAAAGGTGAACGTGGAAACTTAAAAGCACATCCAGACTTAAAAGCAGAAGAGATATTTTTTCTGGCAGTGGTAAAGCTTCCCCAATCTGCCACACTCACACATATTTTTCTCAAAATGCTGTGGATGGACCCAATTCCCCAAGGCCTTCCATATTCCTCAGTGTCACCCACCTTCCTGAGTGGAGAAGGTCCCCTCGGACACGGAACGCAGTCATAGCAGCAAACTGGCTCTCCTTCTCGAGCCCTCTTGACAAATCCAGGGTGACATTTTTCCACACATCTGGACTGAGGCAGGGACTGAGCAGAAAAAGAAGGAATGCCAAAGGAAATGTTTTGGGACTCTTCATCCATGGAAAATGGGGAGAAATGGACATTAGATAAGGAGACTCTGGGATTCACTGAGGTAAATATGAAATCTCTGACTCCTTCCAAACAGATGTAGAAGTTGCAACTAGTGGCAGATTCTTTGTTTAGTTCCTCCCTTTTGCTTCTGGCATTTAACATTGCAATAAAGGATTTTTCAGCTTAATGAAGGCTGGAAGGATGGAATTCAGAAAAGATTTATTCTATAAGATTGATTCAAGAGAATAAAAGTGTGATGAAGAGAAAAAATCTTACCAGTATGATCCGGGAAAAATATTTTGGAGTATATAAAAACTGCAAAGTTGCTTCACTCTGAAAATAGTGCAAAACCGCCTCCCAATTCACACATAAAATTAGGGCTGTCAAATTTAAAGGAGACGTTGATGTGTACATTTATGTCTTCCATTTCTATGGCTGCCATGCTAATGGTCTAAGACTAGAATTGACTGCCTAGTTTCTACAACTGGAGTGAGATGGGATGGAGGAGAGAACGTGTCCCTCCAAAAATCATGAATCTTTTGCTGCAATATATGAGAAATAAGTAAATATGGATCCTGTGTCAGGAAGGGACATTCCAAAGGGCCAAGCTAAGTATCCAACATCCTTTCTGTTGAAGAACTAAAACTAGGGGTCACCAACAGGCATGGAAAGAAAGGCTCAAATTTATTATTAGTAAAATTCAAAGACTCCCCTCTCCCCCTGAGAGACTTAAGGTAGCTGACAATGGCATTCAGATGAAGAGCCTCTTGCAAGCCAGGAGCAGAAGGCCTATTGCTCTATTTTGAGCAATGTGTGTGTGTGTGTGTGTGCAAACGAGAGGCATGGATAGCTCTGGCCAGGTCTGGCCTCTTTAAGAACCTCCCAGATTATGAACCTGCCTCTTCAGGGAGACTTTTCCCCAAGCAGGATTAGATGAAGTTTCTTTCCCCCAATGGAACCAAAAGGACCTCCGTCCAATCACGATTCAATTCCATCTGATAGAGTCCAAGCCTGGATTCAGGCCCCAGTCAACAGAATTGCCACCTTCTTTGCTATTCTGGGCACAAGGAGCAAACAAACCCGAAGCTCTTAATGACACATCCCCAGCCCTTGTGGGTTTCTCACCAGTTTGAAGGAGATACTAAAGCATAGATGGTTCACAAAATGGAGCAGTGCTGAAGCCTCCCAAGCAGTCCAAGAAGACGATCCGGTTTCTACTGCCCAGATTCAATTCTCAGTGAAGGTCAACCACCTTTGGGGAATAGCATCAGCCCTCTTGAAATGGGCCCACAGGCTTTGTAAAACAGAGAGAAGACACCAAATTTCACCCACCTTGTTGAGCAAGTTTAGCTGTGAAAGAATCTCTTGAATGATAGTAAGTCTCTGTCTTTCAAAAGTCCCCAGAGTCCCTTTCTTGGGATCTTCCTTGGGGAGAACCAAAAAGATTTGGATGCCCAGATCTCCTGCTATCTCTCCGTTTTGGTCCAAGTACAGTTTGGTCTCAGAAATATTCCAAAACTCATTCTTCTCCAGAAAGGGATGAAACTAGAATTGAAACATCCATGAATTTTAAAAGCACAAAACTTCATAACTTATCCCACCTTTGAATCTTTCTTCTACAGTTCTGCATACTTTCACTATCTTCATAAGTGAACAAAACGGTTAAAACATTGTACATATTGAGAAAACATAATAAACACAGTTATTCAATCATGGTAACATTTTAGAGCAGGTGACAAATTGAAGAAAAGAAAAGAAATTGTTTTTTAAATCTTTGCAACCAACAATTTTATTACCAGAAAGCATGGATTTGTCAAGAACACAGTTGCCAGGCTAATCTTCTCCCTGATAATCCAGATGGGAAAGACAACCAGATGTGTGAGTCCTACTTTATTGTAATGCTAATGTATAAGTAACGAATGTATGTAATGAATGTTGGAAGTCTGAAAGTGCAAATCTCCCACCAACTCTTTTCTTATTGTGCTGTCCAGACAGTATATAGCTAATTGGGAATTGAGATAGTTAAGTTAGAATTGGGAGCTGTCCCCTTAAGGGAATGCCTCATGGTAAATGTAGTTAATGCATCATGGGAAATGTAGTTCATGTCATGTGGTCATATCTGTAATCCTGATTGGTCACTGAATTGACCCTTGGTTGGGTTGGAGGAGTTTCCTTTACTCTTGCTTGGACCCCAGCACCGTGCTGGTGTCTCACCCTTTGCTCCATTGTTATGGGATGAACATCACTATAATTTTATACTATGAAGTCAGCTATGCAAAGAATTGGACATAGGATGAATCTCGACATAATCGTGAGTTATATTTGAGGATGCCTTGTGACCCAATAAAGAAACTTTGTATGGAAGCCTTTGTAGGGTATGTCCATCTGTCTTTATATTCAGCCAGCAATTAAAAGACAGAACAGTAAAATTATAGCTAATCTGAAGCCCAGCAGTAAAATTACAATGTTATCTGAATCCATATGAAGAGTCAACTCCCACAGTAAAATTATCTGCATGCCAAAGTGAAATTATATTGAAATCGAACTCCCAAAGTAAAAGTATAATGAAAATCTGAATTCCTGAGAAAGTGAAATTATACTGAAAATCTTCGAATTCCTATGAAAAGTAAAAGAAGTAAAGAAGGAAGATTTAAACTCTGATCTCTCTCTCTCTCCCTCTGTGCAAGTGAAGTTATAAAGCCTGCTTGAATTACTGGGAGGGCCAGAAATTCCCCCCTTTTTCACAAGAGACAAACAAGTAGCATCCTGCTGGCTCCCTTTGAATTTTTCAGTTTGTCTCTGCTGAATCAGTGACTGCTTACACACAAGAGAAGGCCCCGGACCTCCAGGCCTTCCACCGTGGCCTAAAAACTTGGCTATTTCAACTGGCCTACCCGGACTGATGTGGGGGGAGGGTTTTAAATGGGTTAATTGTTTTTAGTTATGATTATGAGATTCCCTGAGTTTAATTTATTTTTAACTTTTGTATTGTATGTTTTTTAGTATTGTAAGCTGCCCTGAGTCCTTCGCGAGATAGGGCGGCATATAAATCTCATAATTAAATTAAATTAAGAGAGGGAATTTGGGCAGGAATCCATGATATTTCCTGAGTCTTCAGCCACAAAGAAAAAACAAAAGGTGGTTCCCCAGCTCAACCCAAAGGAAGACAGCCATAAGGAGGCCCTCTTCTACCCAGTTTATGATGGTGGTCTCCAAGCAACAGGGTTGTAAATTCTTTAGGAGGAGCCATCTCCATAGAAATCGGGCATATAACCTCCCCTAAGAGGGAATCCACTCACAGCCTGTCATGCTTATCTTTGCTGGAAAAAATGCCGAAGAAGCTTTTCCCTCCTTTACTGGAATTAAAGGCAATCCCTAATCAAAGACACCAACCTATATTGCTTAACAAAAGGAGATCGCCTAATCATAGTTTGCCCAAGCATTAGTTAAAAACAAAACATCCTTTGATGACCATTCTTCATAATTGCATGCAATTCAGCAACCCCTTGTAACGCATCCCAGGGGTCTAGCTCCACCTCGTGGAAGTACTGAATTTTACAGGAAGTTTCCTAAATTCAGCTACCGCTTGCAATGCACACCCTCAAGAGGCCAACCTGTGTACTGCACCAGCATCTTCCAGACCTAGCAACGCACCTAAGAGGAATCTGTGTACTGCACCAGCATCTTCCAGACCTAGCAACGCACCTAAGAGGCGAATCTGTGTACTGCACCAGCATCTTCCAGACCTAGCAATGCACCTAAGAGGCTGACCTCTGTACTGCACCAGCATCTTCCAGACCTTGCAATGCACCTAAGAGGCCGACCTGTGTACTGCACTAGTGTCTTCTAGACCTTGCAACGCACCCGAGGCCAACCTGTGTACTTCACCAGTGTTTTCCAGACCTAGCAACGCACTCTAGAGGCCAACCTGTGTACTGCACCAGCATCTTCCAGACCTTGCAACGCAGCATAAGGGTCGACCAGTGGATTTCATCAGAGTTCCCTAAATCCAGCTACCAGCTTGCAGCGCACCCTAGTGGAAAAAGGGAATTGCATGGAAAACTGCTAAATTTTTCCAAAATTCACCTTTTGCCAATTGAAACATGGCAGCATCTTCATCCATGAAAGATGTCTCTGATGTACCAGAGGACTCCAACCCTCCACCCACCCTTGAAGTAAATGTGGAGCCTGGTTCCCAAAACCCAGTTATGGATGACCAACATTCTGAAGAGGCTACGATACCTCAGAAAGCCTATGACCTCAGACAGCATAGGAAGCTTACCGAGCCCATGGAGTCATACTTGAGGGAGGATTGGGACTGGCAGTATCGACACTATTAAGACTCGTGGACAGAGCTGGTGAAGATCTGCGATACCTCCAATTGCCAGCTGTCCCTCAAGAGCATCCGCTCATTGCTAGCAGAGCACCTCTCCAGTCGAGGCTGGGTGAGAGGGCACATACAGCAGAAGCTGACTACGTTCAAAACTCCTCCCAGCACTCTAAGGAACATTGTCTCAATCAATTCTCTGCTGCAGCCAAGAGTATCCTCCTGTTGCAGCAAAGCATCTAAGGCCTCAAAGGCAGCAAGTTATGCCGAATGAGCTGCAGAAGCTCAAATAGAAGCTGCAGTAGCAGACACAGATCTATGTGCAACAGAGAAGGTGACATGGCAGAAGGAGGCAGTAGCAGCTCAAGCAGAATGCAGGCCAGCCAACAGGCAGCAATGGCCAAGCTCAGGCCAGCCAACAGGCAGAAATGGCCAAAGTTCAGGCCAGCCAACAGGCAAAAATGGCCAAAGCTCAGGCCAGCCAACAGGCAGAAATGGCCAAAGCTCAGGCCAGCCAACAGGCAGAAATGGCCAAAGCTCAGGCCAAATTGGAGTTGCTCGAATGTCAAAGGGACACAGCAACAAAGACATCACGGCCCGCAGCATTACAGAAGGTGGCCAACACCACTTCTTTCAACTTCCACCTTGGAGAGTTGGAAAGAGAGAGCCCAGATAAATGTGTCAAGGCCTACGTGGATGAGCAGCACTCGCTACGACACGAGCAGGTGAAACCGGCATGGTTAGTTAGCAGTCTCCTAAAACCAGGGAGAATCTCAACCACAGGCTCTAGATGACAGTCCAAAAGGTGACGTCGTAAGACCTAAAACTCGAGATTCCATTCCGAAAACAAAAACCTACACCAAGGTCTCGAGACCTACAGGGCAAGCAAATTAGCTCACCAGTAACAGTCAAGATTTCTCAACAGGCAGACGTGCAAGCAACCACAATTGCCACACTCAATCCTCTGGCAAAAGAGTTCCTGCCACATCCTCAAGGCAACTCTAACGCAGATGTATGGCAAGACAAATGTGACACCCACACCCGGCAGCAAGAGAGACCACCTGCGCATGTGTTAACGGATCATGACCTCCTCATAAAGTACTCTGAGGAGAACCATGAACCGTCTACAACACATGCCCTTGAGCCAGAACGCCATGCCTACGAGGATGGAACACTTATCCTGAAAAGTGAGGGTCTTTTCTGACTTCTAGTTTCTGCCCTTTTGTGCAGCTGCAGGATTCCTCCACCTCCTCTGACCCTTCCCCAGGCAGCCTCTCTTCTCCCAAAAGTTATCCTCACAAATCATTACGTTTCCTAAGGAGATTATAGGAAAGGTGTGGATATAACTTATATGGTATTTATATGTCATTCTCACATTATTCTTACATTTCCTAAATATATTATGAAGATACCGCTGATATGAGTTGATCTCAGGAAATGGTGACAAACAAACCTAGTTAAGTGAGAGGTGGATGGTATTATAATTAAATGGATAAAAACTGTCTTTAAAATGGTACTAATATAATGGTACTATATAATTTTTAGTCTTTTAATCTTACTCATGAAACTGGGTAGTTATGAACAACAATTTGTCCTAAGTCATCAATTTTGTGAATATACTAGAGATAATAAATCTCTGTGATGCAAGATTTGATGAAAGATTTATAAGAATTTTCAGGCAAATATAATTTGATCTGATTTAAACATTACCAAGTTTCCAGAAAAATATTAATGATTTCCTCATGGAAACAAGTGGATGAGTAAAAAGCAGTTTTTAGGAATTGATAAACTATAGTATCTCATATAAGAACATTAATGATGCACTGGATGAAGGATGATGCCAAGCCTGACAAGGATATATGAGGGGCAGTTTGGTCTAATGGCTAAGAAAGCAAGAAGCTGTGAGTTCAAGTCCTGCCTTGTTCAGAGAAGGCAGTTGGGTGATTTTGGGCCAGTCACTCTCTCTCAGCCCAACTCACCTCACAGGACTGTTCTTGTAGTGGTGAAAACGAACACAACTACTCCTTGGTGCTCAGCCTTACTCCTCTTTACTCCTCTGCAAAGGGTGCAATCCAAATTCCTAGGAGCCATATTTCAACTAGTGCCCTGCGTCCCAAATGTAGCACTAAGGAGGGAGGCAGGATTAGCCAAAATAAAAACAAGTGCATGGATTTACATTTTTGTACCTTGGTTAAAACTCCTCTTTTCCCCTACAGGTTTGGCTTCTTTCCTTACAATTTGAATCAGGAGAGTTCGGGGCCATCTTACTCCAGGATCCTGACTTCTCCAGGGAAGGGCTTTTAATGATGGGGGATGAGTTAGTGCACTTAGTGAACTCAAACAAGGCCTCAAAGATCTGGAAATCCAACAAGATCAGAATGTTTATTTGAGCAGTAAAACTCCCTCTTTTAAGGCAGAGAGACATTTATATCAAATAATCCTGCCAAAAATCCGAAGGGCATTAATCTTAGTACACTGCAATGTAGTTCCCAGAGCAGTTTCTGGGGGCCGATACAAAGAAATAGCGCATGAGCTGAGACTGGGCCCTTGTGGTCAAGGGGCCACTGGAACTGCAGCTCACGGCCTGCTATGCTGCATCTCCTATCAGGACTCACGGATTCGCTTTGTGATGCCTCTCCTAATAAAATATCCAGGAAATACGGAACTCTTTTATGTGCAACTACTGTTATCAGATCAGTAGGAAGGAGTTTTGCTGAATGGGGCCAAATTCTGTTCTGCTATGTGCAAAATTAGGCAGACTCCAACTGCCCATTGACTGTCTTTTATTTTTATTTTTTCTATTATTATTTTTAATGCTTTTATTTGCAATGCTGGTCTGTGACTGTAATAAAATGGATTGATTGAAGGGGGAAGCTGTGTTGGATCCACTTCCCATCTTCAGTTATTTATAAATAAATAAATGTTTAACAAAATGATCCCAAAATCATACTTGACTGCAACCTGAAAGTGAGTCTTGAGACAAGACAAGGAGGAGATTATGAGAGCAGTTTCTCCAACTTACAAAATCTCTCAGTTGGACAAGGGAGGATTCAACACTCTTCCAATAACTGAAAGAGGCTAGACAGAAACTTCAGATCTGCTCCCTGTTATTCCGAGTGTCAGACAGGAGCAATTAGATGGTCCAAATCAGTTGACTTTTTGCAGCGTAAGAAGGTTGAGATGGTTCCCCTCCTTCCCCTCCTGATTCCTTCTGCAAAGGATCTCATATTAATGGATCCCTATCGGGACCCCATACCTGCCATGGCTGCAGCCTTGGAGCCCCCAACCTCTTTTCACCCTCCTTCCTTCTATTCCTTGATCTGGAGGAATAGGCGGCGTTCAAGGCATGTCCCAGACTCTTCATCATACTGTAATCTTGGTAGTCATTTGTGATCCGGATCCTGTTCCTTTTCTCCTGGGTCTCCAGTGGGGCTTTCTGGGTGCATCTTCTCCGGCCTTTGACAGAAAAGACGTGCTTGGAAAGAGAACAGTGAAAATTGTGACTTTGAAACTGGTGTTCCAGAAAGAAATAGGGTTCAAAGGCAGCATCCTTTGGCCTTTCTTTTCGAAGAAAACCAAATGTCCAAATACTATGAATGTATTTGTAAAGTCTGTGCTTGTTTATTCTGTATAATACAAAACTTGTGAGCATCCAGACTTTCCCCTCAATGGATCCTGGCAAACGCATAAGTGTTAAGTGGAAAGGAAGAACTCTGTTTAAAAAGGAATTAAATTCTATGAAGTGAACAAAGACATTGACTTGTCTCCACTTGGAGAGGGCCTCCCTGAGGGATGCTGTATATCCAATTGTTGAGAATCGTTGAGATAACAACACAAATCCCATTCCTGCCAAGCATAGGAGTGAAAGTCCTCATGAAATTCTCTCCCTTCTCTGTGTCTGAAGCAAAGAGACCAATGAAGGTCCATCTGAAATGGAGGAGCAGCTGGACAATTGCTGGGTACTGGATCCCTTCTTTGGGGAACATCCAGTAGAAAAAGGGGAATCGACTTTTATCACCCAGAGCCTCTGAAGCAATCCTAGAACTGAACTAAAAAAATAATGAAGAATGTTGTGCTATAATGTGGTCAGATCATCTCCAAAATATTAGTTATATAAATTAACCTTTGTTCTAATATTAGAATAGTTTGTTCCTTAGTCAATGTTTAAAATAATGAAGACAAAATATGAATAAGACAGTATATAAAAATGGAAAACAAAAAACTAAGTAAAAAAATAATAAATGCTACGCCAATTTCTGTATCACTTCTATAATTTACTGCAATTAGATTCAAATTTGCAGATGTCAGATATAGTGTTTAGATCTAGTGAAGGCCGTATTATATGTTATTTTTAAGGACTGCACCATCTTTTTCTGCTTCTATATTCCAGATTCTTTGTGGAACCATTTTTTAAAGCTTTCTCCTGTTGTACAAGAGACAGGAGACCACAACTCGTAATACAAATTATCAGTTGTAGAATCCAAGAAGTCTTTAAGTGAAAATTTGTCTGTTTCAACAGATACAATTTTGGGAGTCTGCCAGTTTCAATAGCTTTAATTTTAAACCAATAATTGTATACTCTGAATTTATCTATAGCAGAAATAGTTTACTGAGGGCAGATGTGGATTTGTAAACTACAATCTGTCTCTGAGGACAGCAGCTGAAGTCCTTTTACCCACCCCAGAAATTCTCCTCAGATGCTGTGATTGGGTTTTTCTGGTAGTGGCATTTATTAAAAGCCAAACATCAGCTTGATATAAAAATACATCATTTACCATGACCTTATATTTAGAATTGGGGATAAGGAAGCTGGAAAGCTATGATTTTTAAAATTTTTAGCACTAGATTCCCTCTTGTCCGTGCTCTGAATAAGCTCTTTGATGATGAGGAATCTAACATTCAGTCGCAGAGAAAAAATAACATAATAATAAAGAAAAGGCTTTATTTGATCTACTGGATTACTATCAAATAGGCATCTGTGGCTATGATGTTGTTTTCCAAAGACCATAACTTTTGAATTTGTTTTATTAATAATCACACAATTACTATGACAGTAGGCTCCACATTTTCTTAACAGCCTACACAATCCAAATTATGAGTATGATAATAATATCTTATTATTAGGAGCGAACATGTCGGCATGACCTGTTTGAAGCCGATTCTGAGACATGTAATTCACTGTCACCCTTGACTCTGGTTTCCCCCCACCCCTTTGGGTGTATCATAATTCATATTCTCCAACAAAACACATTCATAGCCAAGATTCATCAATCACATTCTCCAATTAGAGATTTGCGTGGCAGAAATTCCGGTCGCTTAGTTATAATCTTTGCAAGATAAGAATGGAATGCACTTTCGGTTCCAAACTGCTGCAATGCTCTTTCAAATTTCTGTCCCCCCTCCCACTTCTGTTTGTGGCAACTCTAAAACAGGCATAGAAATGTTTTATGAGTTGACAATTAAGACCAAAAATCAGGGTGTTTGATATGTATTTATGACCATATAGACATGTGTACTTCAAGATCCTTCATTAGTGCAGGGAAGTCATTCATATCTAGCCTGAATAACAAGGGTTCAAATATGCCCCCTTGTGGATTACCTGTTGGTAAGTATCTCTCCTTCTACTTATGGCTCCATTGAGCCCAAACCTCTCTCTAAAACAAGGGCTTGGATCAGGGCTAACAGTCTGAGCTCCAAGATCAATCAATTTCTCCCAAAATATTTCTCCTTTCACCATGCCAAATGCTGCACTAACATCTATAAAGCCAACAAACCATAGTTTACCCAATTGACATATTTTGTGATTAGATATTTCAAGCCAACTACTGAACAATATTAGAGTATTAATTTATGCATTATTTATTATAAAAGTTTATATAACTTTTAAGTCGACCTAAAACCTTCTTGTTTCTTTCCAAGTAATGCACTTTTCTTCAACCCTCCCTCAAATTTATCTAAGAGGACTACGACATATATTTTAGCCACAGTATCTATAAGAGTAACTGGCCTGTAATTGCTAAAGACCTTTAGATTCCATTTTTATACACATGCTGTAGACAGTACAGCTAGCTTGAATCTAATTGGATAAGGCAAATATTACTGATATGTGAACATGAACATGCTAATGGAGGACTTCAGAACCTGGATATTTTTTCATAGCTGAATATTCGGTACAATATCCTTTACAGTACAGGAACCTTATGGCTTTTCAGGTCTTTAATGGTGAATTAGAACATGAACATAATAGACTAAAACACAATTGATGTGTTCACTAATATTGTGAACAACAGCTCTTGAATTCCATGGAGAAGATATTGGATCTATGGCTCATCCCCCAACACCCCACTTACTTTAGCAGGTAGAGAAAAACACACACAAACCTGTGGGACTTTGTAGGTGCCTCCTAATGTTGACATCTGGATGGAGATGTCCCTTTTAGCTCCATCAAGAAGAGCCAGAAGGTTGTCCTTCCTTCCACAGCTGTAGTTGGGGACATTGGCATCTCCAGTGGAGAGCAAGTCCAGCAAGGCATCTGAAGTGCCAAATGTGCTCATATAGTTGTCATGGATGTTGTATCCAAGTGTGAGATTGTGCAGGAGCTGGGAATTCTTGTTGACCATTTGAATGGCGAAAATTAATTGTAGAACATTACTAAAACTATAAATACTCCTATTGTAAAAATAATGTTCATGTTATTATAGTCAACAGGAACAACGAATACCTTTTTAAAATATCTAATCCTCCACAAGTCTAATGACCCTTAGGCGAACATTGATCCCAAACCAATGATCAATTATACAAATATGGAAATGAACTGAGAGAGGCAACTACAACTGTTTCAATCACTACTTAAACAAAGTTTAGTATTCAAGTGATGAATTTAGGATTGAATTTAAAAAGGAAAATAATCTGGATTTCCTTTAGGTTTTTTTCCACCTCATTTTTGGATTTCATCTCTTCCACAGAATAAGACAAAAGAGGGAAGCCATGGGAATCAAAATCATTCAGGAAATTAGACAGATTCCTGCAGGATAGAAATAAGTCAAAGAAGAAGAAAAGAAGAAGAGTGTTAGAATTAGAAAAAAATGCAACTCCATCACTCTGAATGACTTACGAATCAGATTGAATAGAAGGAGCCATGTTGAAAGGCAACTTTATAGGAAATACTTCTTTTGCGGTTGTGATTATGCTAATGAGATGGTCTCCTGGCCTGTAAAAGCTCCATAGTCTTTTTCTATCCTGGTGCTCCAAACTCAGCAGGCATTTCCTTCTAAGCTTCCCAGAAGTTGGCTGGAAGAACAGCAGCATCAGAAGCAGAAGGAGAAGGTCCATAAGTCATGGGGTGAATCAATCAGCTTCCTGTTTCTAACACAAACAACAGGAACAGTTGGAAAAATGCAAAGACTCTCAGAAGTGCCAGTGGCTTTCCTGATCTAAACAGAGAACCACTCAGTTTCATCTGCAAAGGAGAGAAAGGTGCAATCAAGAGCAGAGCCTCTACCTGTCCCAAAACTTCTTCCCAGAGAGCTTCAGCCAAGGAATTTATCCTTTTCTGATACAAGATCCTTTGCTTATGGCTTCAATCTGCTGTCTCTATCACAGGTATGGAGAACTCAAAGGCCCAGGTGGTCATAATTACAGGAAGAAGCCATTTCTCCTCTTGGGATCCTGAGCTTTTTCTGGGCTCCACATACAGAGGAGAGGCTGGAGAAAAGCACGTTAGTGAAAAAATTACAGATACACCCCTGGGATCGTTGTTCTGTTGTGGTTGTGGTCCTTCCTTCCTGTCAGGGCAAGTCCAGAAAGTGATGCTGGGGAAGAGAGTTCAACACCCAGGAAATTGACTTCTGCTGTCCTTCAACGTGGCCTCTTGTCTCCAGAGATTGCTGGGGAAGGTCACCCAGAGCTATGGAGCTTGGTGCCATTTCTAAGTTAAAGCCATTTAACTCTAGTGCTGCCTGTCTTCTAATGACAATCAGCCCCCTTGAACGCTGCCCAATGTTAAGAGTAGGCCCCACTCGGAATTTTGTTTTATATCAGAATCCTATATATTGATCCTAATTGCAGCCGGTTTTAAAATTGCTTGTGCCTGAACTGAAATTTCATTCCCCATCTTTTCTAGCAATATTAATTTTTGGATAAGAGCTCATTAAGAAGCAGGAAAGTGACAACTTGTGGACTATATCATTGGGTAAATAGGAGAAAAATATAGAATGGATGGGGAAAAATTCCTTGTCATTCCTTTGTTATCTTACCATGTTAATATAATACCCTAAGATTCTTTATATTTTTACCTTTCTTAGTTTATTAAATAAAGAATGGACTGTTCTGTCTGAGGCTTCCCAAAAAGCACTAAAGTCAGTTCTGAGTCCCAGCCAAAACCTCTTTTATTACATTAATGTGAATTTATTTCATTCACAGTCAGCCAATGGCTTGGCAAACAGTCTTGCGAAGGTATACTAATTAGCTCAGACCTTTATCAATCCTGGAATGGATTCTTAGCAGACTCTTGCCTGGCAGAAGAACTGAGTCCCCAGCAGGGCTGTCTGGACACAGAGGGTGGGGACTCACGGGGTCCAGAGAGCTGGGAGTCCTTTGGAGTCGGGGGTGGGGAAGGTTTCCAAGGGCTCCAATCTGCTGCTGGGGGGCAGAGTCTGGTTGAGTTCAGCTCTGGAAACCTCAGCTGGACATAGTGAAAGGGGGTTCATACACACACACACACACACACACACACACACAACACACAGAGCCAAGAGAAGTGTCCCCCCTTCCCTGGCTTTGCACTTTTACACTTTTGCACCATCGCTGCCACTGCTCCTCGGCGGCCCCAAAGCTGCACATCCTCGACAAATGGAGCGTCGAATTGAGAGAAACCCCCAAGGCTCCACAGCCCCCGAGACCCCCCTCCCTTCGGACTCAGCTGAGCCCTTTGCGGAGCCAGCCAGTGGAGCAGGAGGGCCAGAAAGAGCCTGGGGATCAGCCCTTGAGCCCCTCCTGCCGGCCATTCCAAGAACTCCAGGGACTGGATGGGATCCTGCTGGGGCTGCTGGGCAGCCTGGGTCTCTTGGGAGTGTGGTTGAGGGAGCCTGGCTCAGCTACGGGAGTGGCGTGTGAGGGAGCATCACAGATGCTCTCCGGATCCTTTGGGGCAGCAGATCCAGGAGGGAAGCTCCCACGAAAGAAGAGATGGGAGGGGGAGGGGTAATAGGGGGTCCACAGATGCCCCGAAGCAAAAGCTGCTGTGTGGGGTCCCTGCTGAAGAGCGCAGCATTTAATCTCTGAAGATCTGAGAATGTCAGACTGATTCAGTTATTTATAGCTACCAAACAATCCAAAGAGAAGGGATCTTTCTCCCTCCCCGTTCAAGGCAGGGGATCCAGATGGGATGCAAATTCCTCCTCCTTCCTTGGGATCACCTGGATTTTGCCCCAGACAGGAGATCCCACAGAAGTGATGCCTTCTCTTTATTTATTGCAGAGACTGATGGGAATGTTCACCTCATGCGCAACATCCCTGGGTGGGTCAGTGCAGGAGGATAAAACAGAAAACCCCCAAAAAGGACTGTAATCATCAACAGGAGCCCATCTGGTGCCCCCCCAACAACTCATTTCTCAAAGCCTCTGGACGCCAGTCTCCACCTGCCCGGAGTATCAGGGGAAAGAATTGGCTGTTTGGGGGGATCCTTGTCACCCAATTAGGGGACGGAGGGAGGACAAAGGATCTCATAAAACCCCTTCACAGGAAGGGGCAGCTGTGGGAAATGTGTGCTGACTGGGTCACTAAGCAAGAGAGTCTTCAAGGACGCCCCCTAGCTGGCTTGGTGTCAGTAGGAATAATTGCTCAAATTATTATTTATAAGGTGTCCAGTTCATTGGTGGTTGCTGAATATTAAATTCCTCTGAATGACTTTCACAAACTTCTCTTTAGCTACATTTATTGGAATGAATAGGGAAGTACAAGAATTCCAGTCATTCAACCATTTTCCATTTAGAAACATACATATATTATTTTCTTTGGTTCCTCCATACCATCTAAGAGGAAATAATTTATGTCTTCTTTCAAATAAAAAGGTAAAATGCAGTCAGCCAGTCTAACTCAACAAACAACACAATTGCATAAAGGGATATAATTCTTCCAATATCACAATGGTGTTATATCTCATGTTTTTACATTTGTTCTGGCTGTGAGATGCTCCTTTGTGTTCAGCTCTGGCCTCAGAAGGATAATGTAGCACTTTGGGATGAAGATGCAGCCCAGCAGACCAGCACTGGAGGCCAGGATGGAGAACACCTGCACAGCCACCATGTATTTCCCTTTGGTGCTCAGGTAACAAAAAAAAAAAGTCACCCAGACACTGCAGAAGACCAGCATGCTGAAGGTGATCAGCTTGGCTTCGTTGAAGGCCCCAGGCAGATTCCTGGCCAGGAAAGCCACCGTGAAGCAGATGGCAGCCAGGAAGCCCATGTAGCTGAGGGTGACGTAGAACATGACAACGGCCCCTTCATTGCATTGCAGGATAATCTCTCTGGGCTGGGAGTGGAGATCAGAGTCAGGGAAGGGGGGAGAAACTCCCAGCCAGATGGAACAGATGATAATTTGGACACCAGAAGAAGAAAGGATGATGGAGTTGGCCAAGCTCTTCCCCAACCATCTCTTCACTCGGTTTCCTGGTTTTGTGGCCAGGAAAGCCAGCACCACCGTGATGGTTTTGGCCAAGAGAGAAGAAACAGCAACTGAGAAGATGAGGCTGAAGACCGTCTGTTGGAGAAGGCAGGTGGCTGTCCTTGGTTGACCAATGAAGAGGAAAGAAGACAAGAAGCAAAGCAGGAGAGAGACCAGGAGGATGTAGGAGAGGTCCCGGTTGTTGGCTTTGACAAGGGGAGTTTCTCGGTATTTAATGAAGATGATTAAAACAAGACCTGTGGTTAGGAAGAAGAGCAGGGCAAAAGAGACCAGGATGATGCCCAGAAGTTCTTCATAAGACAGGAAGGTTATAACTTTGGGGATACATTGGACTCTGTTCTTATTTGGATATTTCTCATCTAGACACTTAGTGCATTTTTCTGTATCTGAGAAAGCGAAAAAGCAATATTACTTTAATGTTTTGCACTTTTATCTTCCAAGAAATACCTTCTTTGGATAATAGCTGATACCTTGGTCATTTTCAATTAACAATTTCATTAAAAAGAGCTTAAGAAGGATATGATTTAAAAAAAATAATGTAGCCAGGTATATGAAGTTGAGGGAAGTTCTAGGATGGTAATTATTTCCAGTGTAATGTGGATAATCTTCATAAGAACCTACGTTATTAGAGGTTAACAATGAATCATAATCTTTTTAGGAAAACATCAGGAGTCTTGCCACATGGCAGTTAAAATATACTGGACATGGAGGACACCTACATTATTCTGTAACATCTGGAAGCAATCTGGAATTAAGAAGAAACTTCCTATCGGTGAGAACAATTACTTGCCTGAAAATGGTCTAGTTTTTTCCGCTTGAGCAGAGGCTGGACTAGAAGACCTCCAAGGTCCCTTCCACCTCTATTCTGATTGAGTGATTCATTTACATGACTGGCAGGACAATTTGTGTAATGAGTCCCCCCCATAACTATCCACAGCACCACATTATGGACCAGGGACACCTTCTCAGAGATCCTCAAGGGGAGGCCAATAAAGAGGGAATTGCAAGGTCTTTCAGAAGGTGGACCTGAAACAATTCACCAAGTTTCAAAGAACTCAGGTGTTCCTAGAAAGGTGAACTTAGCAGCACCTATTCGAACTAAAAAGAGTAAGAGATATTTCCTCTGCTGTTACTAAAGTTTGCCCAGTCTGCCACCCCCTCCTCCAATCTCTTCCAAGCTTCAAAGTCTTTTTGATTTACTTCCTATTAGATCAGAAATTGTGCACGTTAAAAGTTGAAAAAAAAAAAACACCAGGTGAGCTTCAATCTGTCCTTTAACTTTCACTTTCATGACAATGTTCTGGATGGATCCAGTTCCACAAGGCCTCCAATTTTCCTCATTGTCACGCACCTTCCTGAATGGAGAAGGTCCCGTCCGGACAAGGAACGCAGTCGTAGCAGCAAACTGGCTCTCCTTCTCGAGCCCTCTTGACAAATCCAGGAGGACAACTTTCCACACATCTGGACTGAGGCAGGGACTGAGCAGAAAAAAAAGGAATGGAAAAGAAAAGATGTTAGGTCTCCTTCCATCCATGGAAAATGGAGGGAGAAATGGACATTAGCCCAGTAGCCTCTGGTCTTCACTGAGGTAAATAAGAAATCTCTGACTACTTTAAACAGATGCAGGAGGTAGAACAACTGGCAGATCCTTCATTTTCTGCTTTTGGAATTTAACAATACAGTAAAGTACTTTCTATTTAATAAAGTCTACAGCAATGGAATTGAAAACAAGATTTAAGTATGATGATGTAGTCATATTGAAATTGAGAATATAGTTTACTGTAAAAGATTTAGGAAGATTTTATTCCCTTAGATTTTTTAATATGAAATTAAACTGTGTTGAAGAAAGAAACCTCTGACCAGTAAGATCTTGAAAGATTTCATTGCAAAGCCACTCCACTGAGGTCCTTTCTCTTGAAGAACTTCCATTAGAAGACCCCAACTGGCAAGGAAGGCCAACCACCCTGGAGACTCTAGGCTTGGCCCACTGGAAATGGGACCTCAGGCTTTGGAAAACAGAGAAAAGACACCAAAATTTCTCCCACCTTATTGAGCAACTTTAGCCGTGAAAGAGCATCTTGTTTGAAAGAAAGTCTCTGTCTTAGAAAATACGCCAGAGTCTCTTCCCTGAGATCCTCCTTGGGAAAAACCAATAATGCATCGATCGTAACATCTGCTGTTATCTCTCCATTTTGGTCCAAGTACAGTTTAAAGTTGGAAAAATTCCAAAATTCATTCTTCTCCAGAAAGGGATTAAACTAGAATGGGAACATCCAGGAATTTGAAGAGGAGAAAACTTGGTTTCTTATCCCACATTAAATCTTTCTTCTACAATTGTCTAATCTCCAAATAGGCTTAATCAGGATACAAATACTGCCATTAGCTTTATAAGTGGAAGAAACGATTTTGTGATGTGATAAGAGAGCTGACGGATGGTGTGATGACTAAGTGGATAAAACTGTCTTCAAAATGATACTCAAATAATTTTGAATGTTTTTAAATCTCTCCTATGAAACCTGAAGGTGATGGACAACATTTTTATTTATTTTATTTATGAGACTTATATGCTGCCCTATCTCCCTGGAGGACTCGGGCAGCTTACAATAATAAAACAATAGTTCAAATATTAAAAACTATTAAACCCAAAGTCTCATAAGACCATTAAAATTTAAAACTACAACTAAAAACCCTCCCCCCACAATCAGTCTGGGTAGGCAAGTTGGAACAGCCATGTTCTTAGGCCACAGTGGAAAGATCGGAGGTCAGGGGCCACTGGAGCTCCAGGGGCAGCTGGTTCCATAGGGTGGGTGCTCCCACAGAGAAGGCCCTACCCCTAAGGGTCGCCAGCCAACACTGCCTTGCCGACGGCACCCGGAGGAGGCCCTGCCAGTGGGGCGCACGGGACATCGGAAATCATTATTGGCAGCAGGGTCTCCCGCAAATACCCTGGTCATCAATTGCCATTCGTCATCAATTTTTCTATATTGTCATTAATACAGCAAGTAATACGATCTTAGAGTAAGCTAATTTGATGTGATTTAAAGAATATAAATTCTTTAAACAAGCTTTATTTTAAAAGTTTGATAAAATAACAATGGCTTTAAATCAACTTAAAGGTGATAATCAGAAGCAAGCAACAATTGTTGAATCAGATGCATTGGATGGATGGATGGTGGGATGGAATGGAACGTAATTTGCTGCTGGCACCCCTGAAGGAGGAGTCTGGTTGGAAGGCAGGCTGAGTGTAGATGGCTGGAGAGTAGGGGTGGGATTCTCCAGTTCTATCCGGTTCTCTAGAACCCCTTGTTAACTTTATAAGCAGTTTGGAGAATTCCACCCTTATTGCATTCTTGGCAGACAGCCTAGACTTGCTGATTCCAGAGCTTGGGAGGCTTGGCTTTCTTAAAGGGGAAGGGTTGTTTTAAGATTTTTACACTAACAGTTGGGAGGAAATACTTCGCTGGACAATCAGCACTTTGAAGAAATCATTGACTAATGAAGCAAAGCTTTTAGTGACTGGGAACCAAGATGAGTGACATTCAGCAAGGCTTCTTGGCTAGCTCGAAGGATTGACATTCAAACGTGATTTTACATATCCTTTCTGAATTTTGGTCTAAAACTGGGTTTTGGTGAAGCTTAATTCTGTGCTTGGTGAAATTTAATCCTGTGTTTATTGATGGGATAATTTTCCCTATTCAGCTTCAAGAAGCAACAGCTACTGTTGTGATTTAATTATTTGTATTGTGTTTGAATTTTTTCTTGCCTCATGGTTTCTTTTTCTATTTGGGGAGGGGTCTTCCTTCACTGCTTTAGTACTATCTGGCACTGTCCTTTTGGGGTATACTTCCAAGAGGCAGGATGCAAGCTTGCTACTGATTTTTTATTGCCTTTCTGGGGGGGCATCTGACCTTTCCTTAAATCTGGGTGATTTCCTTAGGATATCTTGTCAGGTGATTGAGACTATCTGGTATTTTTAAATGATGCAGATGGATCTAAGGATTACTTTTCCTGGGTCTGCTTTTTCTGGAGAGCTTAAATGACCTCTCTGCTAAAGGGTTTCACTTTATGAGCAAGAGTTGGCTGTTTGATGGTTATCACTGCATTTTAACTATTTTCATTCCTCAAGGTGCTCTTGCACCCTGCCTGATTTGTAATTCTGGCTTGCAGGTATTTTTAATCAAATGATTGGTATTTAGAGCAGCTTTTGCAAGCAAAGAAGCTTTTGTATTTTGTACCAGTAAACCTTGATTACAACAGTTCATTTATTGACCATTCAAAGTTACAATGGCACTGAAAAAAGTGACAAGACCATTTTTCACACTTATGACCGTGGTGGAATAACTGCGACTGTTGTTCTGATCTGGTTCAATAGCTTGTGATCCAATGTAAGAAGGATGTTGAGGAACAAAGAGTGAAAGGGTGCAGAAGAATTCATCCAGAATTGAAGGTTTGGCTCCTGCGGGGAAGGAGCATCTTTGGGACTGAAACTCATGTACTGTAGATACAATAAGAAGCATCAGTTGGGTCTAGGAAGGGTCACCAATCTGAAACATTAAAGGCTGCATGATTCTGCAGCCCTCAGTAGGGTCCTTCCTTCCTTCCTTCCTTCCTTCCTTCCTTCCTTCCTTCCTTCCTTCCTTCCTTCCTTCCTGCTATTGCCTTCCTTCTGGGCTGTTCTTATTCTATGATACTGTAGAACTGGGGTTGCTCTCAGCATCCTCTTGTTTCTAAGGTGCCTTGTTTCTTTTGATTGCATGTATTTTTTTAAAGACCCTGCAGAAAGATTAAAAAGCACAGTCCCTGCCTGCAGGCTCATTCTCTGAGAGGCAGAGTACAATAGAACAGGGCCAAACTGGGAGAATCCCAACCCTGTGTGTGTGTATGTGTGATTTCAGGTGGACTTCCTAGCTTTAGAAGGAGAGAGGGAAGGAAGAGGGAAGAGAGGGACAGAGAGAGAGAGAGGAAGTGAAAGGAAGAAAAGGGATGGAAGGCAGGGGGGAGAAAGAAAGAAAGAAAGAAAGAAGAAAGAAAGAAAGAAAGAAAAGAAAGAAAGAAAGAAAGAAAGAAAGGAGAAAATAAATGAGATACATTGGATGGACAGATAAATACATAGAAGGAGGGGAGGGAGGGTGAGGAAAAGGAGAGAAGGAAGGACATAAACCGTGGCTTCAGAAGACTTTGAAGCAGCACAGCAATCTAAGGCTGGCCTGCAAGGGGACTTGAGGTCATCTAGACCAACGCCCTGGTCCAGCAGAAGATCCTTACAGAATCAAAGAATAGCAGGGTTAAAGGTTGCAAGATGTGTTTGTGTGTGGCTTTCAAAACACCAAAAAGGCCAAGTAGCTCTGTGGAGGAGGGCAGTTGTAAATTAGAACACTTGCTACATGGCCACCTGGCCACACGAACCATCACATGACCATCTAGCCACACCCACAAATTAGGCCACGCCAACAGTTGTTAAGAAATGTGAATCCCACCCCTGCTGGAGAGGTTAACCATTCAAAGTTACAATGGCACTGAAAAGTGACAAAACCATTTTCACACTTATGACTGTGGCAGAATAACTGCAACTGTCGTTCTGATCTGGTTCAATAGCTTGTGATCCAATGTAAGAAGGATGTTGAGGAACAAAGAGTGAAAGGGTGCAGAAGAATTCATCCAGAATTGAAGGTTTGGCTCCTGCGGGAAGGAGCATCTTTGGGACTGAAACTCATGTACTGTAGATACAATAAGAAGCATCAGTTGGGTCTAGGAAGGGTCACCAATCTGAAACGTTAAAGGCTGCATGATTCTGCAGCCCTCAGTAGGGTCCTTCCTTCCTTCCTTCCTTCCTTCCTTCCTTCCTTCCTTCCTTCCTTCCTTCCTTCCTTCCTTCCTTCCTTCTTTCCTTCCTGCTATTGCCTTCCTTCTGGGCTGTTCTTATTCTATGATACTGTAGAACTGGGTTTGCTCTCAGCATCCTCTTGTTTCTAAGGTGCCTTGTTTCTGTTGATTGCATGTATTTTTTTTAAAGACCCTGCAGAAAGATTAAAAAGCACAGTCCCTGCCTGCAGGCTCATTCTCTAGAGGCAGAGTACAATAGAACAGGGCCAAACTGGGAGAATCCCAACCCTGGGTGTGTGTGTATGTGTGGATTTCAGGTGGACTTCCTAGCTTTAGAAGGAGAGAGGGAAGGAGGAAGGGACAGACAGAGAGAGAGAGAGAGAGGAGAGAGGGAGGGGAGAGAGAAAGAGGGGATAAAGAAAGAGAGAAAGAAAGAGAGAGAGAGAAGGAAGATACAAAAAAAAAAGAAAGAGAAAAGGAAAGAAAGAAAAGGAGAGAAAAGGAAGTGAAAGAAGAAAGGGATGGAAGGCCAGGGGAGAAAGAAAGAAAGAAAGAAAGAAAGAAAGAAAGAAAGAAAGAAAGAAAGAAAGAAAGAAAGAAAGAAAGAAAGAAAGAGAGAAAATTAATGAGATACATTATGGATGGACATAAATACATAGAAGGAAGGGAGGAGGTGAGAGGAAAAAAGGAGAGGAAGAAAGGACATAAACCGTGGCTTCAGAAGACTTTGAAGCAGCACAGCAATCTAAGGCTGGCCTGCAAGGGATCCTTGAGGTCATCTAGACCACGCCCTGGTCCAGCAGAAGATCCTTACAGAATCAAAGAATAGCAGTTAAAGGTTGCGTATGAGTTTGTGTGTGGCTTTCAAAACACCAAACAAAGGCCAAGTAGCTCTGTGGAGGGGAGGCAGTTGTAAATTAGAACACTTGCTAAGCAACTGGCCATTAAATGAGGACCTGGTCATTAAGCAAGGACCACTTACATTTGGTTTGCCAGTCACATGGCCACCTGGCCACACCGAACCATCACATGACCATCTAGCCACGCCAGTCAGCAAACTACTCCCACCCCAGCCATGACCACCAAGCCACACCCACAAATTAGGCCACGCCAACAGTTGTTAAGAAATGTGAATCCCACCCCTGCTGGAGAGGCCATGGACCCTGAAGACTCACAGTGGACAGAACGGATGACGGATGAAATGGATTCTTTCCAGAAGATTGAGGGAGATGGGGGAATGGACTTGTCACATTTAACTGGAAAACAAGTCTTAAGCGTCATCGTGTTGCAATTTACAGGAGGTCCAAGTTTGGGGAATGGAAAGCAATTGTTGGGAAAGATCCTAGTTAAAAAATTTTAACTCATCCATTATTGTTAAGAATCAAACCAAGATGTTTAACCCTGGACAGATTCTGGATGGATCAGAGGTAATGATTGGGGTGGTCTGTTGTAGATAAGAAGCCCCTGTAAATTTTATCTGGGTTAAATAGAATAGCAGATAACAAACAATTTTGAAGTTTTGAAATTTAATTTTAGTGTTGGATTGCCTGTTAACTACATTTTTTATATACAGCAGATAGATGACAAGTCAGATAATTGCAAATAGAAGTGTAGTTTATATTTGTGAGCCTATTTTGCAAGGGGGAGAAACTATTATTGCTGTAGTGTATTCAACTGGGGGACAATATTCATGTTTTGTCTGTTTTAATGCACAATTTAAAAATGTTGTTTTTTTCTCTTGTCTTTGTAACAGTTTTATTTTCCAAAACTTGTATTTTACCTTTTTGAAAATAAAATAAAATTTAGTATGAGGAACATCAAGGTTCCAGAAACAATATTTATGATTAGGACACAAGTAAAAAGCAGTAGAAATTTCTGATTTTTAGCAACTAGGACTTGACTAACAATAGAGTCCCATATAAGAACATGAATGATGGACTGGTAGAAAGATGAGGGATACTAAAGTTGATATGTATGTTTGTGAAGATGCTCTCAAAATCGTAGTTCACTGGAAAGAAGGCAAATGCAGCCATAAGGATCTCAGGAAGTGAACGTTCTGGTTTGGGAGACCCCAACTCAAGGACCAGGTCCCCTTGCAGGCACCACCCTTGGAGGAGAATTTGCCCAAAATCTACATGAACTTCAGGGAGGAGAAATAAGCCAAGGAAGAGCTCAAAGGAGCTGCTCTTAGCCTGGAGGAAAGACCACAAGGAGAAGAGCTGAAGATCAGGAGGAGTCTGGGAGCCCCTTTTCCAACTGACACAATCTCTCGGTTGGAGAAGGGAGGATGCAGCCCTCTTCCAACCACTGACACGTTACACACGAGGAGCGCAAGATCTGCTCACTATTATTCCAGAGTGTCAATCAGAGAAAAGTGAATTCAGTTACAAGAGAGAAGATTTTTGATGAATGAAGGGAAAAATATCCTAAAAGGATGAGCTGTTTTAGAGCTGGGCCAGTGAAGCAGAGCAGTTCAGTCTCCCCTTCATGGATTGTCTGAATGCAAAGACTGAGCCGCCAACAGTAAGAGATGCTTTAACTGGATTCCTGCAGAGAGGAGGGGTGGGGCTAGATGGTCTCAGGGGCTCTTACAAATTCATAATGATAATATTCTGTGATCCTATTTATAAACCATACAGGCAGGAATTTATTTATGTACACAGCCTTTTAGCATTAGCCAGGTTTAATATCCAAAATTGTCTGTCCTGCTACCAATTCTTTCTTCCCCCTGAACAATTAGATTGCACAACTCTGCAGATCTTTTGTAGCACAAGTAGGGTAGGGGATGACAGACTGAGCCTGAGTGAGGGGTCAAAGGCACCATTAGTCTTGAGTCCCGCCCACAGGAGGTCTGGGTCCAGCCCCCCCCACCCAAGAATTCTGTGGACCCTTGTCTACCGCCTGTTTTCCTTGACCGTTGGTGGTTCCGATTCTTGTGGACAGCATGAGCCTGAGGTGAACCTTTATGTTCATTTGGTGGGCCTTGGTGGTGCAGGCTGTTAAATGCCTAGCACTTAAGTTCCAGCTGCCTGCAATTACTGCAGGCTCGAATCCCAAAAGGCTCTAGATTGACTCAGCCTTTCATCCTCTCGGGGTAGGTAAATTGAGGACCCAAGATTGTTGGGGGCAATAAGCTGACTTTGTAGAAATGCCGCTTTGTAATAAGCAGGCATATACAATGGAAGGAAGGCTATTGCTGAGCGCATTGGGTTGTATCCCAAAAATTGTAAGCAGCCCTGAGTCTCCGGAGAAGGGTGGGATATAAATATGAATTTAAAAAAAATTTGAACTGCCTGGACTTCATGATTTCCCTGTGATTGACAAGCAGATTGAGACAATTCCCCTCCTTCTCCTTTGATTTGATTTGATTTGATTTTATTGGACTTATATGCTGCCCTTCTCCCTGAGGACTCAGGGCAGCTCACAACATTAAAATACAAATACAAAATAAATTGAGTAAAACACTATTAAACATTAAGCCCAATATACTTTATGACTGACAAACTAATCCAAAAACAGTTAAAAAACCCATCCCACTCCGCTTCTCTCCAAAGGAACCAAGATGAATGGACCCCTATTGGGACCCCATACCTGCCACGGCTGCAGCCTTGGAGACCCCAACCTCTCTTCGCCCTCCTTCCTTCTCCTCCTCTTTCTGGAGGAATAGGCGGCATTCAAGGCCTGGGCCAGAGTCTGAATGATACTGTATAAATGGGGCTCATTTGGGATCTGGACCCTGTTCCTTTTCCACTGGGTCTCCACTGGGGCTTTCTGGGTGCATCTTCTGCGGCCTTTTATAGAGCGGATATGCTTGTGAAGAAAACAGTGGAAATAATAATTTACAAATTCATCTTCCACAAAGAAATAGGGTTCAAAGGCATCACCCACTGGCCTTTCTTTTCTCAGATAGCCAAAGTTCCAAATACTATGGATATATTTGAAAACTCTGTGGTTGCTTCGTTGAAACTGTGAAAAATTTGTGAGGATCCAGACTTTCCCTTCAGTGGGTCCTGACAAATCCTCAAATGTTAAATGGAAAGGAAGAATTCTGTCCTCAATGGAATCAAATTCCATGAAGTGAACAAAGACATGGACTTGTCTCCACTTAGAGAGGGCCTCCCTGAGGGCTGCTGTAGGTCCAGTTGTTGAGAATTGTTGTGATATAACAACACAAATCCCATTCCTGACAAGCATAGGAGTAAAAATTCTCATGAACTTCTCTCCATTTTCTGTATCTGAAGCAAAGAGACCAATCAAGGTCCATCTGAAGTGGAGAAGGAGTTGGACAATTGCTGGGTACTGGAATCCTTTTTTGGGGAGTAACTCATTGAAAAAGGGGAATTGACTTTTATCACTTAAAGCCTCTGAAGAAGTATCATAACTGAACTGAAAAAGCAATGAACAATGTTGTGTTATACTTAGGGTCAAATCAACTCCAAAATATTAGCTTTTAATAAATCCAACATTGTTTTGATGAGCGCTTTTAATAAACCCAACATTGTTTGATGAGCAAATATTAAAAGATTATTGTTGATTAGCTGTTAGGCAATATCAAGAAACAGAATTTTAAACATGGAACATTAACAACATAGTATATAAAATGAAATTCAAGAAAGAAAAAGAATAAAAATGCCATTTCTGTGTTACTCCAATAATTTACTGCAATCAGACTCATGTAGATTTCAACTGAACTGCTTTGTTCCAGTAAAGGTCTGGATTCTATATAAATATTTGAATTCTGACTGCACAGGAAATATGTTGCTTTTAACGTATGTCTCCCAATAGGTTGTTTGTCTAACGTGAAGTCCAAGACTCTGATCTCTCTCTTCCTTCTGCAATTGACATTCAACCTACAGATGTATTACATCTTCTGTCTTTGGAGCTCCACAAATAAAAGTCTGTTAATTATAAGGGACTTAGTAATCCTTGATATTTAACCATGATGAAATCTTGCTCAAATAAACACCACCCTAAGATATATAGGTATTTCTGGTTTCTTTTTTTTCTTCTATAACAATTTTATTGAGTTATAAAATACTGTAAAATACAGAATACAAAAGTAAATAGAAAAGCAGTGGGGAGGAAAAGTGGCAAGAGAAGTGAGGGAGGATAAGAAAAGAACAAGAAACATTGAGTTCTGACTCTCTGTTGCAGTAAAATAAGGCATTGACATCAAATCACAACTTTTTGCTTTTTCATAATAATATGAACAAGCCATTTCTGTAAAGATCTATCAATCTACTCAGCAAAAACTGAAAATCAAAGTTACATTCTTTTCCACTTCAAGCATGAAGTTCAGAAGTGGTTTCCATGTGGAAAGAAAGTAACTTATGTTCTTTTCCATAATCATAATCATTCCTTTTTAAAAGAAAAGATAGAGAAAAAGAAAAAAAAAGAAAAAAGAGAAAAGAAAAGCTCCCTTACATATATATCTCTAATCGATGGGTTCTGCAACACATATCCCCCTAAGGTTTATTTATGGTTCCAAGATAATAATAAAAATAACTAATCTTGGTTATTGACAAATCTCATTTTTAGACATTTTCTAAAATCATTTCAATTAATTCAATTTATCCAATCATCATTTACCTTTCTTTTGTAAATAAGAAATAAAAATGTGACCTTTTACCAGTAAAGATTGTCAGTAACCCCTATTGTTTTACACTTTATAATTACAATATATTCTTATTACCATTTCTTCATGCAGAACCCCCTTTAATACATTAGCCATTATCTCTATGCAAACAAGTTTCTTTCTTCATTATGTAATTCCCATGTCTCTCTATCTTTTGTTTTGTTTCTTGTTCCTTCTCTCTCTTTATCCCGCTTCCCCTTCTCTATCAGTTAATCCCCTCTCTTTTACTCGTCTCTATCCCTGACTTTCTAACCATAATTTATAAAGTTCCCCTTTTTAATTACCTTCTTAAGTTTCATTTTGAGATCCTCCCTTTCCCTTTTGGTATAATCTTTGTGCTAGTTATCTTCTTAGAATGGCTCTTTCACTTGGCTGGCTCCTCTTCTCCTCCCTTTTATCCTGCTTCCCCTTCTCTATCCAGTTTGAATCCCCTCTCTCTTTACCTTTCTGTCCCTTTCCTTCTGAACCTTTCTAACATGCTTAATTTCATAAATGTTCCCCTTTTTAGATACTTTCTTAGGTTCCGTTTTTAGCCACCCTTCCTTTCCCTTTATTTGTATTAATCTTTGTAATTGTCTTTTTAAGATGGCTTTCTCTTGTGCTGGCTCCTCCTTTCCAAGGTTCCTTCTTCTTCTTTGCTCAATATTTCAATGCCCATGTTTTCTGCACGAGCAAGTTAGTTCAGTCACTTCCTGTAGCAGTTCTTTCATATTTTAAACTCCATTTTTAATTCTTTGGATGGCCACCAGAATTTTTATTTCCTATTTCTCCTTCTTTAATTTTCTATAATCCTAACCCAGGTCCAGAGTCTATATCAATATCACCAATTAGTCCGGTAGTCCGTCTTTGTGTATTCAAGCTTTCACTTTCTATGAGTCTTGCTTTTTATTTCAGCGTCTCTTTAAAATGTAACAACTCCAATCCACAAAGGAACAAGATAGTTTCTTTCTTCTTTAACTTCCAATTTTTCTCCACAAAGTGGCACTTTCTGCATAGAGTCTTAACCCTTTCCTTTTATTTTGATATTCAAAATTTTCAAGCCCCAAACTTAAGTTCTTACGCTGGCTTCTTCCTTTCCGGTTCAAGCCCCTTATAGCTGTCAAAAATATTTTACTTATTTTTCCTTCACTTTGAACTGCCGCTTCTGTTTCTTTTTTTAAAACTCATCTTTATCTTAATCCGGGTGCCTTGATCTTACCATCCGATACTCCCGGTTCCTCTGCTGTCAACTTCTCTCTTTCCTCCTGCACCAATCTTAATCCCGTTGAGACCTTCTCTTCGAGGTGGCCATTTTGACCACCACTTCGTGACGTCTTCGAGGGAAAAGACCAGACCAAAGGGGAGATGCAGCTCCCCTCACTCTGGCTGGCAGACGAGGCAGCTTCAGCCCCAAACCTTGCAGGATCGGGGCTCTCCGATGCAAGAGCCAGGCTGTGGTCGTGGACGATCACAAACCGCCGCCCGTTCTCGAGAAGGCTCAACCCGGAAGCTCCGAGATTTCCAAATCATTTTTAACAAAGTCAAATCCATAGCACTTTTTGTCCAGTTTAAATCTTTCTTTCAGTTGTTGATAAGTAAACCAATAGTAAACATAACCTTCTGATTCAAGTTCTTCCCTTGGCCTTTAGTATTGGGTCACCAGACTTGAAAGATAAAATTATACAATACATCAAGAAGTCTGGCTTTACCACCTTTTCTTTTCTTAAAAAAGGCTTCCTGGGGTGACGCCCAAAGGGGCAGCTTTGTAGACAGCCTTGTTTTATATTTATTCCAAACTCTTAGTATGGGGCGTGTTTAACAACGTGATTATTAAAATCAACATTAACTTTACTTTTATCATTCCATAAGTAGCTGTGCCATCCAAACCTTATTTCATGGCCCTCTAATTCAAGTAACCTCTTATTCTGGAGAGTATAAGCATTTCTGGTTTCAATACTTGGCAATTTGGAAGGTCTGTTGGTAGCAGATCATCCATTTCACTGTTCCAACCTTACTGAGGATGGTTACATATTTCTCTTCTTCAATAGCCTGGATTATTTGTGGATAATAAACCATGGTGTTCTCATACGTGTTCAGCATGTTAGATATATGTATTTCAGAATCCTTCTTTAGTCCAGGCAAGTAATTAATATTGACAGAGAATAACAAGGGTTCAAATATGCCCCCTTGCCTTCCTCCTTGGTAAGTATCGATCCGTCTTCTCAGGGCTCCATTGAGCCCAAGCCTCCTTCTCAAACAAGGGCTTGGAGAAAGGGCTTGGATCAGGGCCAACAGGCTGAGCTCCATTTTGAGGGCAGTCAATTTCCTCCATAATGTTTCTCTCTCTACTGTATCAGATGCTGCACTAACATCTAGAAAGCCAGCAAACTGTGGTTTACCCAAATGACATATTTTGTGGTTAGATATTTCAGGACAAATCTGTTGAAAATATTACATTATTAATTGATTTCTTACTTATTATACAAATTTATACAGCTTTTAACTCTTCCTAAAACCTTCTTGCTCTTCTTCAAGAAGTGTACTTTTCTTCTACCCAATCTCAAGTTTACTTAAGGGCAACATGGCATATATTTTACCCACAGTATCTATTAGACAAACTTGCCTGTAATTGTTTATACATATCACTTTATTTATAAACATAGCTGATATGTTGTAAAAACAGCTTTTGAATTCCATTGAAAAGATATGGTGGCATCAAAACACCAAAATAGAGAAACACACACACACCTGTGGGACTTTGTAGAGGTCTGCTAATGTTGATATCTGGATGGAGATGTCCCTTAAAGCTCCATCAAGAAGAGCCAGAAGGTTCTCCTTCCTTCCACAGCTGTAGTTGGGGACTTTGGCTTCTCCAGTGGAGAGAATGTCCAGCAAGGCATCTGAAGTGCGTAAAGGGCTCAAATAGTTGTCTTGGATGTCATAGCCAAGTGTGAGATTGTGCAGGAGCTGGGAGTTCTTGTTGACCATTTGAATGGCTACAATTAATAGTAAGGCTAATAAAAAACCATAAGATTCCCTATTGTAAAAAAGGTTTATTATTATAATCAAAAGCAAGAACATATATTTTTTTAAAAAATTAAATCCTCTTTGTCTCCACAATCCTACTGAATTTTAACTAGACTCTATTGATTCAAAAGCAAGCATCACTACTGTAAATAAAATCCATTATTTAAGGAATGAATTAATGGAATGAACTGGGAGAAGAAAATAACCTGGAATTCTTTCATCGTTTTTTTAGTGCCATCTTTGGATCTGAGTCTCTTCCACAAAATAAGACAAAAGAGAGAAGCCATGGAAATGAAAATTATTCAAGAAATCTGACAAGTGCTGCAATATAGGAATAAATGAAATAAGAAGAAAAGGAGAGTGTTAGAAATGCAAATGGAAGGGATGCAGTTCCTGAATTACCCTGAATCAGGCTGAATAGAAGGAGCCATGTTGAAAAGCCAAGATGTTTGCAACATTGTGTAGACAGTGATAAATATACCAATGAGATGGTCTCCTGGCCTGTAATAGCTCAATGGACTCTTTTCATCCTGGTGCTCCAAACTCAGCGGGCATTTCATTCGATGCTTCCCAGAGACTGGCATGGACACCAGCAGAAGCAGAAGCAGAAACAGGAGGTCCATCATTCATGGGGCTTCAGTCTGCTTTCTCTGTGGAAGACAGCCACTGGAGAAGTAGCATAAGATTTCAAAGGTCTGGATGGTCATAATTACAGGAAGAAATAATTTCTCCTCTTGGGATCCCAAACTTCCTCGGTGCAGAAGAGAGACTGGAAAAAAGCATCCGAGTGAAAAATCACAGATCCACTCCCGAGGGCACTTTTCTTGTGGTTGTATGTCTTTCCTGTCAGGACATGATCGGAAAGTGATGCTGGACAAAGGAAGTTCAGAAACCAGGGAGTTGACCTCTGCTGTCCTTCAGCATGGCCTCTTGGCTCCAGATACGGCTGGGGAAGGTCACCCAGAGCGATGGAGTTTGGCAACACTCTAGGTTGCTGTCCCTTAATGGTGGGGCTGCCTGTCTTCGAATGCCAAGGAAGCCAAGGCCTTGTGAACCCTGCCTAGTGTTAAGGGCAGGGCTGTCCTTTCACATCAGAACTCCATATATGGATCCTAAGTTGGGGCTGATTTTGAAGTTCCTTGTGTCTGAAGTGGAATTTCATGACGAATTAAGGCCTTCATTTCCCATCTTTTCTAACAATATCGATTTTTGGGTGAGAGGCAGGAAAGTGACAGGCTGTAGACTATACCATTGGGTAAATAGGGAGAAAGTTATAGAATTGGTACATTTTTCCCGTTTTCCTTTACTCCTTTTGTGTGGTCTTTCCGTGGTCATGTAAGGCTTTTTAATAAAGTGTGGGCTGTCAAGTCTGTAGCTGAGATGGTGAAACTGCCCACAACGTGGTGGATGGTGTGATCTTGCCCCACCCTAACATAGCCCAGAAAATGGTTTCAGGGTATCTGGTGGTCCTTCCTATGGTTGTGGCAATGCACATGGTGGGATGGGGCCCCTGTGGGAGGGGGAGCACCTCTGAATGATTCCTCTGAATGATTTTCACAGGGTTCTCTTTAGTAAGATTTATTGAGACGGAATAGAAGGGAACAGTCACTGGACTATTTCCCATTTCAAACACAGACATATGATATTCTTCTGCATGCTATCTGAATGCAAATAATATTTTCTTTCAAGTAAATATCAGCAGATAGCCAGAATCTGCAGAGATGAAGTCAGGATAGCAAAGGCTCAGAACGAACAAAGACTTGCAACAAAAGTCAAAGATAATAAAAAAAAGTTTCTTCCAACATATAAATAACAAGAAAAAAAATCAAGGAAACAGTCAGTCCACTAAAGGGAGAAGATGGCAAGGAAGTAACAGGCAACAGAGACTAAGCAGAACTGCTTAACTCATTCTTTGCATCCGTCTTCATGCAAAAAAAAACTATAGCTCAACCCACCAAAAACATAACTGTAAAAGACAGACCAGAAATTAAGTTAAAATAAGCAACAAAAAAAACAGTAAGAGAACACCTGTCTGATCTTGATGAAAACAAATCACCAGGACCTGATGAATTACATCCCAGAGTCTTAAAGGAGCTGGCAGAGGTCATCTCAGAACCACTGCACCATATCTTTCAAAAATCCTGGAGCACCAGGGAACTACCAGAGGACTGGAAAAGAGCTGATGTGGTTCCCATCTTCAAAAAAGGAAAAAAAAAACCAGACCCAGGAAACTACAGACCAATCAGCCTAACATCAATACCCGGGAAGATACTGGAAGAGATAATTAAAAAACAGATCTGCCAACATCTAGATACAAGCAAAGTAATATCTAGCAGTCAGCATGGGTTTGTTAAGAACAGATCATGCCAAACCAATCTTATTTCATTCTTCAACACAGTGACTAAATTAGTAGACCAGCAAAATACTGTGGACATAATATATTTAGGTTTCAGCAAGGCATTCGACAAAGTAGACCACAACCTACTTCTTACTAAGTTAGAAAAAGGTGGAATAGCTAGCACCACCACTAGATGGACTCGCAACTGGCTGGCAAACCGTACTCAACGAGTAGTCCTTAATGGGTCTAACTCTACATGGAGGGGAGTAAGCAGTGGGGTGCCACAAGGTTCCGTCTTAGGCCCAGGACTCTTCAATATCTTCATTAACGACTTAGATGAGGGAATAGAGGCAGAACTTACCAAATTTGCAGATGATACTAAGCTGGCAGGAATAGCTAACACCCAAGAAGATAGGCTGAAGATCCAGATGGAACTTGACAGACTAGAACACTGGGCCGTATCTAACAAAATGAAATTCAATGTAGAGAAAAGTAAAGTCCTACACTTAGGCAAGAAAAACCAAAAGGACACATATAGACTGGGTGAAACCAGGCTCAATAGCAGAAACTGTGAGAGGGATCTTGGAGTCTTAGTGGACAACCAGCTAAATAGGAGCCAGCAGTGTGCAGCAGCAGCCAAAAAGCTAATGCAATCCTAAATTGTATTAACAGAGGGATACAATCAAGATCAAGGGAAGTACTAATACCACTCTATAAAGCCTTAGTAAGACCACACCTAGAGTACTGCATCCAGTTTTGTTCACCACATTATAAAAAGATGTTGAGACTCTAGAAAAAGTACAGAGAAGAGCAACCAGGATGATTAGGGGACTGGAGGCTAAAACATACAATGAATGGTTGCAGGAACTGGCTTGGCTAGTCTAGTAAAGAGAAGGACCCGGGAGACATGATAGCGGTCTTCCAATGTTTGAGGGCTGCCACAGGGAGGAAGGGTCAAGCTATTTTCTAAAGCACCTGTAGGCCAGACAAGGAACAATGGATGGAAACTGAACAAGGAGAGATTCAACCTGGAAATAAGGAGAAACTTTCTGACAGTGAGAACAATCAACCAATGGAACAGAAGTTTCCCTCGGAAGTTGTGGGAGCGCCATCACTTGAGACTTTCAAGAAGAGATTGGACTGCCATTTGTCAGAAATGGTGCAGGGTCTGCCGCTTGGGCGGGGGGTTGGACTAGATGACCAACAAGGTCCCTTCCACTATGATTATCTGTTATCTGATTAGCTGTTAGGCAATATCAAGAAACAGAATTATAAACACAGAACATTAACAACATAGTATATAAAAATGAAACACAAGAAAGAAAAGAATAAAAATGCAATTTCTGTTTTACTGCAATAATTTACTGCAGTCAAATTCATATGTAGATTTCAACTGAACTGCTTTGTTCCAGTAAAGGTCTGGATTCTATATAATATTTATTTATTTATTTATTTATTTATTTATTTATTTATTTGTTTGTTTATTTATTTAATTTATGAGACTTATATGCGCCCTATCTCCCTAAGGACTCAGGGCTTACAAAAAAAACAGTAATACAAATATACAAATATTAAAAAACAATTAAACCCAAGGTCTCATAAACATTCCAATTAAAACTATACTAAAACCCTCCCCGCCCCATCAGTCCGGGTAGGCTAGCTGGAACAGCCATGTCTTTAGGCCACGGTGGAAGGAGCGGAGGTCAGGGGCCACTCAGGGCTCTAGAGGGAGCTGGTTCCATAGGGTGGGTGCTCCCCACAAGAAGGCCCTACTCCTGGGGACTGCCAGCCGACATTGCCTAGTCGACGGCACCCGGAGAAGGCCCTGTCGGTGGGAGCGCACGGGACGTTGGGAGACTGTTATTGGCAGCAGGGTCTCCCGCACATACCCTGGTCCAATGCCATTTGAATTCTGACTGCACAGGAAATACGTTGCTTTAACCTAAGTCTCCCAATAGGTTGTTTGTCTAACGTGCAGTCCAAGACTCTGATCTCTCTCTTCCTTCTGTAATTGATGTATTACATCTTCTGTCTTTGGAGCTCCATAAATAAAAGTCTGTTAATTATAAGGGACTTAGTTGAATCTTTGATATTTAACCATAGTGTTTAGCTGATGAAGAAGTGAGGGAGGATAAAAAGAAAAAGAAACATTGACTTCTGACTCTCTCTGTTGCAGTAGGTTAAGGCATTAACATCAAATCACAACTTTTCCCTTTTTCATAATAATGTGAGGAAGCCATTTGTGTAAAGATCTATCAATCTACTTGGTAAAACTCAAAATCAAAGTTTCATTCTTTTCTACTTCAAGCATGAAGTTCAGAAATGCTTTCCATGTGGAAAGAAAAGGACTTATGCTCTTTTCTTCATTCAAAGTGGTCATTTTTGGCATTTCTACCAACTCCATCAACTTCTGCAATCATTTGTCATTGCTAGGAATCAAAGTGTCCTTCCATTTTTGTGCATACATCAGTCTTGCTGCTGTCTAAATACAGGTGAAACTCAAAAAATTAGAATATCGTGCAAAAGTTCATTTATTTCAGTAGTGCAACTTAAAAGGTAAAACTAATATAGACTCATTACATGCAAAGCAACGTAGTTCAAGCTGTGATTTGTCATACTTATGGTGATTATGGTTACAGTTCATGAAAACCCCAAATCCACAATCTCAGAAAATTAGAATATTACATGCAATCAATAAAACAAGGATTGTACATAGAACAATATCAGACCTGTGAAAAGTATAAGCATGCATATGTACTCAGTACTTGGTTTGGGCCGCTTTTGCAGCAATTACTGCCTCAATGCGGCGTGGCATGGAAGCTATCAGCCTGTGGCACTGTTGAGATGTTATGGAAGACCAGGATGCTTCAATAGCGGCCTTCAGCTCTTCTGCATTGTTCGGTTATTTATTTATTTATTTATTTATTTATTTATTTATTTATTTATTCGAATAACCAAGTCTTTAGGCCGCGCAAAGGAGCGAAGGTCGGGGGCCAGTCGCAGCTCCAGGGGAAGCTGGTTCCACAAAGTGGGCACCCACACAGAAGGCCCTCCCGTAGCGACCGCTGGCCGACATTGTCTAGCCGACGGTACCCCAAAGAGGGTCTGTCTGTGGGCGCGCACTGGGCGATTGGTATTCAATGCTGGCAGGAGACGTTCCCACAAGTAACCCGCCCTAAGCCATGGAGAGCTTTGTAGGTAAGCACCAACACCTTGAATCTCACACGGAGGGCAGCCGGCAACCAATGCAGCTCGTGCAGGAGGGTGTAATATGGGAGTATCGACACTCCCATCACAACCCACACGGCGCATTCTGCACCAGCTGAAGCCTCCGCGTGGTCCTCAAGGGAAGCCCCATGTAGAGTGCATTGCAGTAGTCGATCCAAGACGTAACGAACGCATGAGTTACCGCGTGCGCATCTCAGTCCAGGTAGGGATGCAACTGGCACACCAGGCGGACCTGGGCAAATGCCCCTGGCCACAGCTCCCTCCTGCTCCTCCAAACTGAGCCATGAATCCAGGAGGACACCCAAGTTGCAAGCCCTGTCTACGGGGGGCAACACCTCTCCCCCAAAACCAATGATGGAACACTCTGGGCCACCCGAGATGCCGTGCAGCACAGCCACTTGATCTTGGCAGGGTTGAGCTGGAGCCTGTTCCTCCCCATCCAGATCTGTACCGCTTCCAGGCAACGGGACATCACGGGAGGGCATCACTGAGTTGGTTTGGGGTGGAGATGTAAAGTTGAGTATCATCAGCATACTGATGATACCTCACCCCAAAACCATGGATGATCTCGCCCAGCAGCTTCATATAAATGTTGAACAGGAGGGAGAGAGGACTGACCCTGAGGCACCCGCAAGCAAGGGCTGCGGGCCGACCTCTGCCCTCCTGCCAACACTGATTGCGGCGCCCGAGGTAGGAGGAGAACCACTGAAGGACGGTGCCTCCCACCCCCAACCCCCGAGGCTGCAACAGGATACCATGGTCGATGGTATCGAAAGCCACTGAGAGGTCTAATAGGACTAGGACAGAGGAGTAACCCCTGTCCCGAGCCCTCCAGAGATGATCCATCAGCGACCAATGCTGTCTCCATGCTGTATCTGGGCCTGAAACCCGATTGGCACGGATCTAGGTAATCTGCTTCCTCCAGGAACCTCAGAAGCTGGGAAGCCACCACGCTCTCAACAACCTTCACCATAAAGCGAAGGTTGGAGACTGGACGAAAGTTGTTCAAACGGCTGGGTCCAAGGCAGGCTTCTTGAGGAGGGGCCTCACCACCGCCTCCTTCAAGGTGGCTGGGAAGAACCCCTCATTCAAAGAAGCGGTGACAACTGCCTGGAGCCAAACTCGTGTAACCTCCCGGGTGGCATACACCAGCCAAGAGGGACACGGGTCCAATAAACACGTGGTGGAACTCAGCCTCCACATGGCCCTGTCCACATCATTCAGGGTCACAGGGTCAAACTCATCCCAGATTGTAACAGCCAGACCCGACGTTACTCCCTCGTCAGACTCTAGCCAGTCAGAGTCCAAGCTGGCCCGAATCTGAGCGATCTTGTCCTGCAGGTGATGGCTAAATTCACGAGTCTCATCTTTCTCTTGGAAATGCCCCATAGATTCTCTATGGGGTTCAGGTCAGGCGAGTTTGCTGGCCAATCAAGCACAGTAATCCCACGGTCATTGAACCAGGTTTTGGTGCTTTTGGCAGTGTGGGCAGGTGCCAAGTCCTGCTGGAAAATGAAGTCAGCATCCCCATAAAACTCATCTGCGGAAGGAAGCATGAAGGCTCCAAAATCTCCTGGTAGACGGCTGAGTTCACCCTGGACTTAATGAAGCACAGTGACATGGCTCCCCAAATCAACAAAGACTGTGGAAACTTCACACTGGACGTCAAGCATCTTGCAGTGTGTGCCTCTCTATTCTTCCTCCAGACTCTGGGTCCTTGGTTTCCAAATGAGATGCAAAAGTTGCTCTCATCAGAAAAGAGAATTTTGGACCACTGAGCAACAGACCAGTTCTGGTTTTTTTTAACCCAGGTAAGACGCTTCTGATGTTGTTTGTTGTTCAGGAGCTGCTTGACAAGAGGAATACGACATTTGAAGCCCATGTCCAGGATCCTTCTGTGTGTGGTGGCTCTTGATGCACTAACTCCAGCCTCAGTCCACTCCTTGTGAAAGTCCCCAACACTTTTGAATGGCCTTTTCCTGACAATCCTCTCCAGGCTGTGGTCATCTCTGCTGCTTGTGCACCTTTTTCTTCCACACTTTTCCCTTCCAGATAACTTTCTATTAATGTGCTTTGATACAGGACTTTGGGAACATCCAACTTTTTGCAATTACCTTTTGAGGCTTTCCTCCTTACAGAGGGTATCAATGATGGTTTTCTGCACAACTGTCAGGTCAGCAGTCTTTCCCATGATTGTGTTTCCTACTAACCCAGACTGAGAGACCATTTAAAGGCTCAGGAACCCATTGCAGGTGTTATGGCTTAATTAGCTGATTAGAGTGGGACACTTTGAGCCTAGAATATTGAACCTTTTCACAATATTCTAATTTTCTGAGATTGTAGATGTGGGTTTTCATGAGCTGTAAGCCATAATCATCACAATTATGGCAAATCACAGCTTGAGCTGAGTTCACCTTCAACTTTCACCTGAATATAATGGTCCATTAGATTCAAAGGAAAAGTTCTGGTTTGATTTTATCTCCATTTTTAAAATTTTCTGTATCAAAATATGAATCATACTCCACATTTTTTCTTTATCATATGTCCACCATAGATGATAAAAAGTAGGCTACATCATTTTATAGAAATTTTCTAGATCATTTAATGTAAATTTTAAGCCCTTCGCCCACATATTTTCCCATTGTTCAAGCATCACATTATATCCAAAATTCCCTGCCCACTGAATAGTACAATGTTTTCATGTTCATTTTCCAAATTTAATTTGAATAACATTTTATAGATCTTAGCGATAATATGTTCATCGTTACCATATAATGAGATTTCCAATTCATTTTTAACAAAGTCAAATCCATAGCACTTTTATCCAGTTTAAATCTTTCTTTCAGTTGTTGATAAGTAAACCAACAGCAAACATAACTTCTGATTCAAGATCTTCCCTTGGCCTTTAGTATTGGGTCACCAGACTTGAAAGATAAAATTTTACCATACATCAACCAGTCTGGCTTTACCACCATTTCTTTTCTTAAAAAAGGCTTCCTGGGGTGACACCCAAAGGGGCAGCTTTGTAGACAGCCTTGTTTTATATTTATTCCAAACTCTTAGTGTGGCGCATCTAACGAAGTGATTATTAAAATCAACATTAACTTTACTTTTATCATTCCATAACTAGCTGTGCCATCCAAACCTTAATTCATGGCCCTCTAAGTCAGGTAACCTCTTATTCTGGAGACTCACCCTATAGGCATTTCAGTTTCAATACTTGGCAATTTGGAAGGTGTGTTGGTAGCAGCTCATCCATTTCACTGTTCCAACCTTACTGAGGATGGTTACATATTTCTCTTCTTCAATAGCCTGGATTATTTGTGGATAATAAACCATGGTGTTCTCATACGCATTTAGCATGTTAGATATATGTATTTCAGAATCCTTCATTAGTGCAGGCAAGTAATTAATATCAGAGAGAATAACAAGGGTTCAAATATGCCCCTTGCCTTCATCCTTGGTAAGTATCGATCCTTCTTCTCAGGGCTCCATTGAGCCCAAGCCTCCCTCTCAAACAAGGGCTTGGAGAAAGGGCTTGGATCAGGGCCAACAGGCTGAGCTCCATTTTGAGGGCAGTCAATTTCCTCCATAATGTTTCTCTCTCTACTGTATCAAATGCTGCACTAACATCTAGAAAGCCAGCAAACTGTGGTTTACCCAACTGACATATTTTGTGGTTAGATATTTCGGGACAAATCTGTTGAAAATATTACATTATTAATTGATTTCTTACTTATTATACAAATGTATACAGCTTTTAACTCTTCCTAAAACCTTCTTGCTCTTCTTCAAGAAATGCACTTTTCTTCTACCCAATCTCAAGTTTACTTAAGGGGAACATGGCATACATTTTACCCACAGTATCTATTAGACAAACTTGCCTGTAATTGTTTATACATATAACTTTTATAAACATAGCTAGAGACATAAGGCATATTTTTTAATTACCCACAGTATCTATTAGACAAACCCTGTAATTGTAAATATATAAGCTATAATTTTTTATAAACATTTTTAAACATAGCTAATATGTTGTAAAACAGCTTTTGAATTCCATGGAAAAGATATGGTTGCATCAAAACACCAAAATAGAGAAAAAACACACACACACCTGTGGGACTTTGTAGAGGTCTGCTAATGTTGATATCTGGATGGAGATGTCCCTTCTAGCTCCATCAAGAAGAGCCAGAAGGTTCTCCTTCCTTCCACAGCTGTAGTTGGGGACATTGGCTTCTCCAGTGGAGAGAATGTCCAGCAAGGCATCTGAAGTGCGAAAGGGCTCAAATAGTTGTCTTGGATGTCATAGCCAAGTGTGAGATTGTGCAGGAGCTGGGAGTTCTTGTTGACCATTTGAATGGCTACAATTAATTGTAAACCATTATTATATCATAAGTTTCCCTATTGTAAAAAGGTTTATTATTATAATCAAAAGCAACAACATTTATTTTTTAAAAAATTAAATCCTCTTTGTCTCCACAATCCTACTGAATCTTAACTAGACTCTGTTGATTCAAAACTAAGGATCACTACTGTAAATAAAATCCAGTATTTAAGGAATGAATTAAAGGAATGAACTGGGAGAAGAAGAAAATCTGGAATTCTTTCAGGGTTTTTTTAGCCATCTGTCAATCTGAGTCTCTTCCACAAAATAAGACAAAAGAGAGAAGCCATGGAAATGAAAATTATTCAAGAAATCAGACAAAGTGCTACAATATAGAAATAAATGAAATAAGAAGGAGAGTGTTAGAAATGCAAATGGAAGGAATGCAGTTCCTGAATTACCCTGAATCAGACTGAATAGAAGGAGCCATGTTGAAAAGCCAAGATGTTTGCAACATTGTAGATAAACTGGTGAATATACCAACGAGATGGTCTCCTGGCCTGTAAAAGCTCAATGGACTGTTTTCATCCTGGTGCTCCAATCTCAGCGGGCATTTCAGTCCACGCTTCCCAGAGACTGGCATGGACACCAGCAGAAGCAGAAGCAGGAGGTCCATCATTCATGGGGCTTCAGTCTGCTTTCTCTGTGGAAGACAGCCACTGGAGAAGTAGCATAAGATTTCAAAGGTCTGGATGGTCATAATTACAGGAAGAAATAATTTCTCCTCTTGGGATCCCAAACTTCCTCGGTGCAGAAGAGAGACTGGAAAAAAGCATCCGAGTGAAAAATCACAGATCCACTCCCGAGGGCACTTTTGTTGTGGTTGTATGTCTTTCCTGTCAGGACATGATCGGAAAGTGATGCTGGACAAAGGGAGTTCAGAAACCAGGGAGTTGACCTCTGCTGTCCTTCAGCATGGCCTCTTGGCTCCAGATACGGCTGGGGAAGGTCACCCAGAGCGATGGAGTTTGGCAACACTCTAGGTTGCTGTCCCTTAATGGTGGGGCTGCCTGTCTTCGAATGCCAAGGAAGCCAAGGCCTTGTGAACCCTGCCTAGTGTTAAGGGCAGGGCTGTCCTTTCACATCAGAACTCCATATATGGATCCTACGTTGGGGCTGATTTTGAAGTTCCTTGTGTCTGAAGTGGAATTTCATGACGAATTAAGGCCTTCATTTCCCATCTTTTCTAACAATATCGATTTTTGGGTGAGAGGCAGGAAAGTGACAGGCTGTAGACTATACCATTGGGTAAATAGGGAGAAAGTTATAGAATTGGTACATTTTTCCCGTTTTCCTTTACTCCTTTTGTGTGGTCTTTCCGTGGTCATGTAAGGCTTTTTAATAAAGTGTGGGCTGTCAAGTCTGTAGCTGAGATGGTGAAACTGCCCACAACGTGGTGGATGGTGTGATCTTGCCCCACCCTAACATAGCCCAGAAAATGGTTTCAGGGTATCTGGTGGTCCTTCCTATGGTTGTAAGGATGTACATGGTGGGGTGGGGCCCCTGTGGGAGAGGGAGGACCTCTCAATGATTCCTCTGAATGATTTTCAAAGAGTCACCCATTCCCTGTAGACAACCAGCATGCTGAAGGTGGTCAGGTTGGCTTCACCACAGAGATTGCTGAACAATTGGTCATCAATGTTGAGGTCTCATAATGGCTCCTAATTGCAAATATGACCCCTTTGCAAATTCTATTTTAAGGAGATAGGAAAAGATCTGATGGATCAGACTGAGGTCAGTCTAAGATTCACACAAATATCTCTGGTTCTCCCACAAGCAGAAGAAGGCTGAGACTGATGGCTTTGCTCCACAGACAGCCGTGGGTGTGCCTCTCCCAGCCCCTCCATTGCACCAAGTGCAGCCACCCCAGCCTTGACCAGCAACAGACCACCGCCTCCTCCGCCTCCCTTGAAGTCCTTGCCCCACACTGCCCCACCAGCCTCCACCCACATCACCCCTTCAACCTCATGCTCTGCCTCCAATCACCTCCCCAACCCGGAATGTCCCAATTTCCCCAATTAACATCCAGAAAAACCGCCTTCTTTTCCTCCTGGCCCTGCAGCTGCAAAGGCCCCACTGGAGCCCAGTCTCCAGATCCTGGGGAGGTCGGGGTGGCTGCTGAATCCCTCGGAGGATCCTGTCAGGGACGGGCTGCTTTAGAAAAGGCAACAGCTTCATCTCCCCAGATGATGTCATTGGAAGGCCAGGACCAGGAGGTGCTCCCTCCTCTGGCTTGGGGAGACAGGAAGGGACCCTCAGAGGGGGAAGTGGGGTCCCAGAAGTCTCCTGGCCCGTCCTGTTCCCAAGCCTTCCAAGCAATGGGGAGAGGCTCCTCTCCCTCCAGACCCTCACAGTCTCCGGGCACTGGGGGATCATCTGGATGGCCTCGCCTGACCCAACGCTCCTGCCCTCTCTCCCACCAAATGCCCTCACCCAAAGGCTTCACCAAGTGCCCATATGAATGAAGAGAAGCAGCAAAGAGACGGACCTTTTTCGCCAGGCGGTTCTCTTCATGTGTTGGCAGAATGTGGGGATGCTGTGAATGTCTGGATGGGGGAACTGGCACCACCCCAGCCCCCACCTGACCCAGACTGCTTCCTCTTCCCTCCCCTCCCCAAGTGAGAGGAAAGTTCACCTCCTCCAGATGTTGCCACCTGTAGTTTGGGGAGCGAGGACAGGCTGGGCTTCCTCCATCCTCCCTGCAACGTCCCACCAGGCAGAAGTTCCAGAGGTTGGGGGCTCCTGGGAGTTCAGGGGCCTCAGTGGAGCCATCTACGAAGGCAGAGGCAGAAAGGGGGGACACAGGGCCCTCAGCTGCCCCTCCAGGGACTTCTCGGCAGGAAGCTGCTGTCATGCCCCTGGTGGAGACTGACTCCGAGGAAGAGGAGGAACAGCCAACAGGGAGTGGGAGTGTGGCTCCAGAGGTGGCGGAGGAGGCTGGAGAAGGGCAGAGGCCGGCTGAGCACTCAGAGGAGGATCTAGGCCCATCTCCTATCCATCGCAGGGCATGCAGGGAGGAGAGGATCAGGGAAAAGCGTGGTCTACTCAGGAGGAGAGGGCCATGATCCTCCTCAGGGCTTACAGCTGGGAGCTCTGTATGTAAGTTCGTAAATGTGTAGTTACAATTGCTGGAGTCAAGGTTAGTGTTTTAGTTCTAAAGAAGGTTTATCTTGGTTGGCGTTCTTCCAACGGACTCTCCCTGGTTATCTTCCTGCAGCTGGCAATCATCTATCCTGGTCTGCCGAGGAACTGTATTAATGCGGTTTGTTCTTGGCTTTTTCTTCGTTATCGGCTCTTTAAATGCGAACTGTGTTTTTTGCCTTTCAAATGTTATTTTGACTCCTCCACTGTGAACAATTAAACAGGGAAGCCAAGTTGAAGGCATTAAAGGACTTTTAGTTACGTTTTGGATTTTGTTATAGTTCTGAGATACTCTGGGTCATCACAGTTGCTAAGGTGGGGGGGCAAGAAAGAGCACAGAGAGTGGGAGGGGGCAGAAGCAAGAGAGCTCTGGGCCTTTGGCCCCTCCCCTGCAGACACCCAGAGGTCCCGGAGACCCAGAGGCTGCCCTCCCGCCCACCGGGGGCTTCTGACATTCTCAGATCCAGGGGACACTCTTGCCCCTCGTGGGTCCTCCGGCCATTCTCCTCGGCAGGTGAGCCGCAGCCTCTGGAGACAGAGCCCCAATGTGGCCAGGGAGGGAAGCGGCACGTAAGCCCCACCTGCAATCCCCACAAGTGGGCTGGGAGGAAGCCCATCCCAGGTCCCGCCCCCCGCTCCTTGCCCACCCGCCACCCTCAGCCAGCCCCCGGGAGGGAGGGAGGCCAGGGTGAAAGGAAGGCGGCAGGCGGGAGGCAGCAGTGGGGTCGCCTGGGTGGCGCTGCCCGACCTGGCTGCAACGGAGCGGGGGAGGCGAGGGGGCAGCAGGGCAACGCAGCTGCCGAAGGAGCCCTTTGGATGGGGAGGGGCCGGGGGTGCCTGGCGAGGGGGAAGGAATCAAAGGGGAGTTTGAATCCCACCTTCCACATCAAAGCCAACTGGGTGGCTCTGAGCCACTCACCAGGGGACCGGGTGTTCGAGTCCCACCTTAGGCCTGAAACCGGTGGGTGAGTTTCATCCTCCATCCAGGAGGTTCTGAATTCTAATCCTCCCACAGGCTCCATGCATTCCTTGGGGGGGACTGTGGACCAATCCCCAGGAGGCACTGAGTTCCAGTCCCGCCACGGTACTTATTGATTGGGGGTCTAAAACTGGGGGTTGGGTTCAAATTAACGTGGGATACCAGAATTGGGCATTCTTGGGCTGTGAGATGGCTGGGTGTCCCTTCCTGTGTGATGAGATGGAGGAAAGAGATTTTGTGGGGAGACACACCTGTTCCAAGCTGGGCAAAGCCGTCAGCCTCTGCCTTCTTCTGCCTGAGGGCAACCAGAGGCCTCCATGTGTCTCTGTGGATCCATTCATCTGAGATCCTTTGGAGGAGGAATCCAGAGAAGGAGGGGAACCATCTCAGCAGATCTGGCCAATTCAATTACTCAGGGAATGATGGCTCCACAGAGTAGATACCAGGCCATTTTGATATTTAGCACTGCTGATTTAAAATGCTGTCATCTTTTGACATACAATCGTGTATTTATGGGTTTCTGATTAGCATCATGGAATTGTACCTTTATAAATGTGAGGGAGACCCTGAGACCATCTAGCCCAACCCCTCCTCTCTGCAGGAACCTTTGCCTTGAGACAATCTGTGAAGGGGAGACTGAACGTCTCTGCTTTACCGTGAGGGAAGAGCCCTCCTAGAAGAATGGGATATTTTTGGAATATGAGAAAGGGAAGATGGTTCTATTTTCCCAAAGGGAGAAAGGGGAAACAGGTTTCTCCAGGCAGAGAGCAGCCCCACCTTTCTTCAGAGCCCTCAGCAGATGTCAGCACTGAAGGGATGAAGAGCATTGAAAGAAGCCAAGGACCGAGGAGCCTCCTCCTGGCCTGGGAGCCCAGGAAGGGGGGAGCCGGAAGGGCCAGATCCTCTCCCTCTGGCCCCTTGGCCAGCCCTGAGCCCTTAGCCAGGAGGAGGAAAGGGATGCGGGCCAAGCGGAGGGGAAGGGAGGCCTTTCCTCCATCCGGTCCGATCCATCCTGGCATCTCCCAGGCCTCCCAGGAGAGGCGGGCAGGGAGGCCTGGGACAGGTGGGGGTCCTGAGCAGCTCTGCTCCCCAGGAAGGAGGATCCATCTCCTGCCGGGCAAAGGCCTCCCCTCCACCCCGCAAGCCCAGCTACCATCTCCAGGAACAGGGGGGCCAGGAAGGGCTCCAAGTGGGACCCCATCCCCCCCACCTGAGCCCCGGGGGCCCTTCCTGCTCTGGCCACAGATGGTGGGGAGGCAGCTGCTGTTTCCCAGAGTCCTCCTGGCAGCCCCTCCCTGAAGTGGGGGCTTGGGAGCCCCAGACTGGCTTCCTCCTTTCTTGGGGTCAAGGGGATCCTTTCTCTCTCCAGTGATCTGGGATCTCTTTAGGGGAAACCATGGGTGGATTCTACCAGCTCGCACCTATTTGCTAGAACCGGTTGTTAACATTCTAAGCAGTTCGGAGAACCGTTGTTAGAAGAAATTACTGGGCTAATCCTGTAAGGAAGGCAGGAAGGAAACATTCTGGTGTTGCTTACAGTAACTGCCTCTCCATTAACCCTTATTACATTCTTGGCAGGACTAGACTTCCTGTCTCAGGAACGTCTCTGGAGATCATTTTCCTTCCTTTCCTGGCACTTTGCTTGTGTGGAGTGACCATTCAAAGTTACAATGGCACTGAAAAAGTGACTTACGACCATTTTCCACACTTACGACTGCTGCAGCATCCCCACAGTCATGAGAGGCCAGGCGAGGAGATGAATGCCTCGATGTGAGTGATATTGAGTTGGCCATGCCCAGCCAATAACATGACCACCAAGCCACGCCCACCACCTAAGCCACGCCCACAGAACCAGTTGTTAAAAATTTTGAATCCCACCCCTGGTGCAGTTGCCCCTCTTCCCTCCCACATTGCAGGATGCCCTCTGGAGGGACCCCCTTCCTGGGAAGGCTCTATCCTGCTGGCTGGAAGGGGGGTCGTGGGTGGGAATGAAGCCGGGAAGCCTTCGCCCCTCCCCTCAGAGCCTCCCCATCAGGCTGGGGAGGGAGAGAAGCAGAGGCAGACAAGAGGCAGGTGCGCATGCTCAGTTCCCTTCTGAAGCTCTGAGGCTGCCAGGACTGGGCCGCCTGTGGAGGGAGCCCCCTGGTAGTCGCCCCGGCAACGGCATCTACCCTTGAGCCGGAGCCAGGAGAGAGACATGACTTCGCCTCCTTGGCGCCAAAATCCAAGCGGCGTTGAGGCCTGACAGGTGCGGGAGTGGATGATGGGACACAAAGGAGCTCATCTCGGGCTCAAGAAAGGGGCAACGCCAAGTGACGCCTGCTGGTTCGTGTACATAGTCCGCATCATCTGTGCCTGACTGATCGAGGCGCAGCGCAAGGGTTAAGGCCAGAGAGTTGTGACGTCCTAGAGCGGAAAGGAATGCCTGCTTCCGGTCTTCCTTGGAAAAGATCCTCAGGTGGAATCATCTCCCTTCCAGCTGCTACAGGCAACGTTCACTCATGCATGCCCTTCGTCCTCTGAAACTGCTGCTCCCGGCTTTCTGCCCGATGCTGAGGCTTCCCGGCGGGAAGGAGGGGCTCCCCTGGAGGATTGTGCAATGGACATCGGCTCTGCTCTGCCACCCTGTGGGGAGGTGGGGCCAGGAGGGTTGGGCTCCTCCCTTTCCTCCCTTCGAACTGCTCCAGTGGGGACCCTGCAGCGATGGTGGGACTTTGTGCGCAGGCAGTGTCGGGGCTTTGGGGGGGTCCTTGAGGCTGCTGGGGGAATCAAAGGGCCTTTTGGGTTCCCCCTTGGTGGGTGGGAGGGAGGAGAGTCTGGCAGGTGGGAAAGGGCCTGGGCCCCCCCGTGGGAAAGGAGCAGCGGATTTTCCCACGCCCGCAAGATTCCACCCTGGGGGCAGGGGAGAAATCCTGGGATGAAGACAGGGGTGGGTTTCTACCGGTTCTGTCCGGTTCTATAGAACCAGATGTTATGATTCTGCAGAGTTTGGAGAACCAGCAAATCATGGCCCTGGCTGGCCCCACCCCTCCCCATTGGCCCTGCCCCTCCTTGCTCACACAAACAGCTGACAGACGGCAGGGTGGGGAGCTGGTCCTGGAAGCCCCGATGCCACCAGAATCGCTGGATTGCATTCCTTGGGCACCATTGCCGCCATCGCCATTGCCATCTCACTGCTGCTCCATACCCCCACCAGGTATGGCAAGCCCTGGGCCGGGGCTCAACCGCTTGCCTTTCCTCCCCCTGCCATGCCTCCCCCTTGGGGAAGCGAGGCTGGGAAGGCTGCTTGCAGCGAGGGAAACATGGGGAGGCGACTTCACAAATGTGGCAGCAGTGGCTGGAATCCTCTTCTCCTCATTTGTAAAATGCATGAAGTTTAAAGGTGGCCAAGGCTGCTCATGTTAAGGGAAATATGGGGACGCTGTGCAGCACCTTTAAAGTTAGCGTGCTTCACCAATGGAGCCTCCTCATTTGTGAAGCATGCTAAATTTGGTGCTAAGTTTGGGGCTGTGTGAGGCTACTCAAGGCAAGACGAGAGGAATATGGGGGCGACTTTTCTCCCGAGACACTGACTGACGCTGCTGCTCTTGCCATGGAGGAGAGAGAGGAGAAACAGAGAGGGAGGGAGAAAGAGAGAAAAAACTATACTCCTGTAAGTATTCCAGAAGCAACATGCTCCCTTCCAGTTTCCACAGCCCCAACCAATCTCCCACGCAACCAGAGCAGAAATTTCATCCATGCAAAAGCTGCAGGACAGGAACAGGAAATTAAGTCTTCAAGTTCCTGTATACTGTTTCTAGCCGTCATTGAGCCTCAACAAACCAATGTTCCTTTTTTCCCCTTTGGGATAATTGTGTTATTCACCACATGCCTCACCTTCAAAACATGCTGTGAATCTTTTAAAGAGGGCATAAATGAAGGACATTACCAGGATTTTTAAAAGATAAAGAAAATCAAGAATTTTAAAAGGTAAAGCACACACACACACACCTCCCCAACTCTATGTGTTTTCTCTCTCTCTCCCCCTCCCTCACAGCTGGGCCAAGCCAGCAAGCTCTCCTTCCTTGCTGCTCTTTGCTACTTCTTTTATTTCTTCATTTTGGAATCCAGACTGGCTGAACAACGATCGCCAGCCGCAGCCACCTGCCCCGTGCCTGGTTTTGCTGTGCTTTGGAACTCGCTCGAGTGTCTTCCCGTGCTGTGCACACACACACACACACACACACACACACACGGCCCCACCATAGCCACCGGTGAGAGGAGGAGGGGAGGGGAGGAGGAGGGTCGCTTGAAGGGATGCTTCCACGATCGTTGTTCAGCCAGTCTGAACTTGCTGGCTTGGCCCAGTGAGAGAAGGGAAGATAGGGAGAGGGGCAGAGAGAGAGACACACACAGAGAGAGATACAGAGGGCAGAGAGACACAAAGAGGGACACAGAGAGAGGGGGGAAAGAGAGAGAGAGAAGAAAGAAAAAGAGAAAGAAGGAAAAAAGAGAAAGGAAGCGAAAGGAAAAAAGGGATAGAGAAAGAAAGGGAGAGATGGAAGGAAGGGACAAAAAAAGAAAAAGAAAGAGGAGGGAGGAGAATGTGAATGAAATATATGGATAGATAGATACATGGAGGGAGGGAGAGAGAAAAAGGAGAGGAAGGAAGGACATAAACCCTGCCTTCAGAAGACTCTGAAACAGCACAGAAATCTAGGGCTGGAAGGGATCTCAGAGGTCATCTAGTCCAATAATCTGCTCTACCAGGAGAACCTTACAGAATCATAGAGAAGTGTGTGTGTGTGTGTGAAAGAGAGAGAGAGAAGAAAGAAAGCAAGAAAGAAAAAGGAAGGGAGATAAAGAAAGAGAAAGGAAGGAAGAAAGAGAAATAGGAAGAAAGAAAGAAAGAAGAAAAGAAAAGAAATAGGAAGGAGGGGGAGAAAACTCTGTGCTGTTATTTTTAATTGTTCCATTATTTATCATATATTAATATTTTACACTGTCCCTACACCTAGAGTGATTTTACTGCCTTTCTTTTGCCCAGGTATTTTTCAGGGTTTACATGCCTGTAGTCCAGAGCATAAATACAGGTGTGTTTAACAGAGTTGAAAGGGACTTTGGAGGTCTTCTAGTCCAACCCCCTGCTCAGGCAGGAAAACTGAGGATGCCAAACTCTGAGTAGAGGTCCTGGGAAAGGTGTCAGAGTAACAGAACAGCACTTAGAAGGGACCTTGGGGGGGAACCCTATATTATTTCAGAGAAATGGCTGTCCAGTCTCTTGTTAAAATTCTCCAGTGTTGGAGCACCCAGAACTTCTGGTCGCAAGCTGGTTAATTGTTCTCACTGTCAGGAAGTTTCTCCTTCGTCTTAGTCATTGCTTCTTCTTTGTCTTCTGCTGCTTTGGAAAATACATTGCCCCCCCTTCTTTCTGGCAGCCCCTTGAAAGCCTGTTGCCTATCACCCTCCTGGGCAAAGCATGTGAGCCATTTCTTCCTTTCAGTGGTCCATGAAAGTACATCTATAGTACGTAGATAATAAAGTCAAAAAAAGGTGAACAACATTTTTATAGAACTACAGATAAGTTGGGGCTGGGTGTGACAAGAAGTGGCTGGGAGGGGAGGGGTCAGGCGAGGCACCCCTTGACGTGACATATCCGCATGCTACCACACACACACACACACACACACACAAAATCATTGCCCATTTTGGATACATAGCGGAGAGGAAGAAAGAATATTGGATACATATACACAAATGTGTGTGAAAAAAACTGCAGAGAAATAGGATTATAAAAAACAGCTCCCAATCTCAGCAGTTGTAGATGAGAGAGAGAAAGAGAAACGAGAAACAGAGAGGAAGAAAGAGAGATGAGAAAGAGGGAGAAAGAAAGACAGAGGCAGAGATACCTGTTTAAAAGAAAATAGAAAAATGGCTCTTTGAGTGTTTAAGGTTGCAGACCCCTGGGTTAGGCAAACACCATGGTCATTAAGTGAACCTTGTGGTCATTAAGCAAACACTGATTGTTAAAAAAGGCCATTTTCCCCAATGGGCATTTTTAACCAGAAACCAGAAGGAATTGTTGGAAACTGGCAACAAACAGAAAACCTCAGTCACAAGACTGTGTGGGATGTTGTAACTGGTCACAAGTGTGTGTGTGTGTGTGTGGCTGTCAAAACACCAAAAACAGGCCAAGTAGCTCTGTGGAGGTCAGTCGTAAATTAGAACACTTGCTAAGCAACTGGCCATTAAGCGAGGACGGTTTGCCAGTCACATGACCACATGACCACAAAGCCATACCCACAAATTAGGCCACACCCACAGAACTGGTTGTTGAGAAATTTGAATCCCACCCCTGGATGTATAGAATATATATACTGTATGTATAGACTCTATAGGATGTGCAGAATGTCTATTGGAAGTTGGACTTCTCTCTCTTTCTCTCTCTCACTTTCACACATACACACACACACACTTGTGACTGTATGATTTGGTTGCTTGTATCCCAACCATCTTTATTGACTGTTTCCTACTATGATTTGATTGCTTTTTTTTTTAAACAAATTTTATTCAATTTTTAACAATTTTTAAAACAGCTCTTTTCAGTAGACAGCATGTTCCCGGTCGTCACTTTTACATGCAAATATGACAGTAGATCTATATTCATTTTAAACATTTGACTTCACTTCTATTCCATTTTAGCAGACAGAGGATCAAAGAAATTAATCCTAATCTCAAATCTTAATCTCAATCTGTATAGCCCCCAGTTCATTTCGAGTTAATTGCAAATATATATATATATTTTAAAAAACTTCATTTATAAATCTTACAAATAACAATATATTTGCCCATCATATTAAAGATAAGGTTCATCCATATCTATCCTTTAATTATCTTCACATTGTTAATACTCTTTTATCATTTACAAAATTCTTTTGTCCATCAGATTTGCCCTTTCATCACATATTCTCTCCATAATTCTAAATCCGTACAAATTTTAACACTAAAAGAATGAGAAAAAAACCTAGACTTGCCCCCTTTTACTACTTTGAAAGTGGCACCTCAGTGGTTAATATAGTAGCATAATCATAATCATTCCCTTTAAAACGAAAGATAGAGAAAAAGAGAAAAAAAATTGGAGAAAAGCTCCCTTACAATATAACTCTAATCGATCGGGTTCTGCAACACATATCCCCCTAAGATTTATTTATGGTTCCAAGATAATAATAAAAATAACTAATCTTGGTTATTGACAAACCTCATTTTTAGACATTTTCTAAGATCCTTTCAATTAATTCAATTCATCTAATCATCATTTAGCTTTCTTTTGTAAATAAGAAATAAAAATGTGACCTTTTACCAGTAAAAATTGTCAGTAACCCCTATTGTTTTACACTTTTATAATCAATATATTCTTATTACCATTTCTTCATGCAGAACCCCCCTTTTAAATACGTTAGCCATTATCTCTATGCAAACAGGTTTCTTTCTTTATTATGTAACTCCGTGTCTCTCTATCTTTTGTTCTTGTTTCTTGTTCCTTCTCCTCTCTTTTATCCCGCTATCCCCTTCTCTATCCAGTTTAAATCCTCTCTCTCTCTTTACCTTTCTGCTCTCTATCCTTCTGGACCTTTCTAACATGCCTAATTTCATAAATGTTCCCCTTTTTAATTACCTTCTTAAGTTTCATTTTTTGACCATCCTCCTTTCCCTTTTATTTGTATTAATCTTTGTGTTGATTGTTTTCTTAAAATGGCTTTCGCTTGTGCTGACTCCTTCTCCTCCCTATTATCCTGCCCCCCTTCTCTATCCAGTTTGAATCCTCTCTCTCTCTTTACCTTTCTGTTCCTTTCCTTCTGAGCCTTTCTAACATGCTTAATTTCGTAAATGTTCCCCTTTTTAGATACTTTCTTAGGTTCCGTTTTTTAGCCACCCTTCCTTTCCCTTTTATTTGTATTAATCTTTGTATTAATTGTCTTTTTAAGATGGCTTTCTCTTGTGCTGGCTCCACCCTTTCCAAGGCTCCTTCTTCTTTATTCAGCATTTGAATGCCCATATTTTCTGCAACATGCCAAGTTAGTTCAGTCACTTCCTGTAACAGTTCTTTCATACTTTTAAACTCCATTTTAATTCTTTGGATGGCCACCAGAATTTTAATTTTCCTTATTTCTTCTTCTTTAAATTTTCTATGATCCTAACCCAGGTCCAGAGTCTATATCAATATCACCAATTAGTCCGGTAGTCCGTCTTTGTGTATTCAAGCTTTCACTTTCTATGAGTCTTGCGTCTCTTTAAAATGTAACAACCAATCCACAAAGGAACAAGATAGTTTCTTACTTCTTTAGCTTCCAATTTTTCTCCACAAAGTGGCACTTTCTGCACAGAGTCTTAACCCTTTCCTTTTATTTTGATATTCAAAGTTTTCCGAGCCCCAAACTTAGGTTCTTACGCTGGCTTCTTCCTTTCCGGTTCGAAGCCCCTTATAGCTGTCAAAAATATTTTACTTATTTTTTCCTTCACTTGGAACTGCCGCTTCTGTTTCTTTTTTAAAAACTCATCTTTATCTTAATCCCGGGTGCCTTGATCTTACCATCCAATACTCCCGGTTCCTCTGCTGTCGACTTCTCTCTTTCCTCCTGCACCAATCTTAATCCCGTTGAGACCTTCTCTTCGAGGTGGCCATTTTTGACCACCACTTCTTGACGTCTTCGGAGGGAAAAGACCAGACCCAAAAGGGGGGAGATGCGGCTCCCCTCACTCTGGCTGGCAGATTTCCCTTTCTCCGCCGCCCCTACGAGGCAGCTTCAGCCCCGAACCTTGCAGGATCGGGGCTCTCCGACGCAAGAGCCAGGCTGCAGTCGTGGACGATCACAAACCGCCGCCCGTTCTCGAGAAGGCTCAACCCGGAACCATCTAGAGGGCACACTTTTCTTATTATAGTAGATGCATATTCCAAATGGCTAGAGGTGTTTCCCATGACATCCACCACAACTGATGCTGTCATCAAGCAGCTCAGAAAACTGTAACTCACAGGTTACCTGATGTTCTTGTCTCTGACAATGGCCCTCAATTTACATCTAACATTTTTGAATCCTATCTAGCACAACAGGGTATCAGACATGCCCTTACTGCCCCTGGGCACCCTTTGGCTAACGGCCGGGCTGAACGCATGGTACATTTTACCAAAGAGAAGCTCCAGCAACTGGGTCCTGGGGACATCACTGAGAAGCTTGAAAAACTTCTTAGTGTCCAGCACATCACTCCTAGCCCATCTAATAACTTATCCCCAGCAGAGTTGTTGATGGGTAGGAAACTTAGGTCTTCTTCTGGAGCAGGCACATTGATCAACTTAGATCCAGGTTCCCTCAGGAACATCGCCCCTGTCTCTCTCTGGGTCCCTCACCTGATGTCACTTCTAGGGGGGAAGGGGAGGAACAGGAGGAAAATCAGCAAGCAAGAATCAACCCCATGTGTAACGAGCCATTATGACAGGAACCATTCCAAAACCTGTCACAATGCCAAAATCCATCCTTAGAAGTGGAAGATTGTACATCACTACCTGACTTGGGTGCTGACATTGGAATGGAGATGGGTTGGGAGGAGAGACCAGATTCTAACAGTCTAACAGGGTCTCCTTTCACAGGAAGTCCCAACAGGGAAATGTCAGCAGACACATTTCCCCTCTCACTGGGTGAGAACGTTAAAACTTCTGAACCACGAAGGTCTCAACGTACACATAAGAGCCCCACCTATTTAAAAGAATACATTAGATAGGTTGGGGTTTGGTATGGGCTGAACCTAGTGGGGAGGGGTGTTATGTATGTAGGTTTGAATTTTATTGGTTTATTTGAACTGTTCTTGTAAAATGTCAAATGGTATTGGTTTAAATAGTGCGGGAAGAAACCCTGCACTCCCATTGGCTGGCAACTACGGCTGCAGGCTATAAGAAGCAGCCGTAGCCCAGCCAAGTCGGGTCCATTCGAGCTGTAGTCCCTGAATAAACTCTTCACTGAAGCTCTTCGTGTCTGACTCTTCATGCAAACTTAACAGGAAGCATAATAGAATGGAAACGAAAGCAGGAAGGGGAAGGAAAAGGGAAGCAGGAGGGGAATTGGAAGAGGAGGAGGAGGAGGAGGAGGAGGAGGAGGAGGAGGAGGAGGAGGAGGAACTGAAATAAATCCCTTCCCTTCGGATTGTTTTTGTAACTACAAATAATTTAACAAGAATCAGCCCGACCTCTCACAACCTCAAAGGTCGACGCACCAGAAGGCTCCCCCTCCCTCTCCCTTCCCCTTTCCCGTCTTTTCCTCCTGCGGAGTTTCCCCCCCTGAGCAGCTGCCCCGAAGGGTCTGGAGGAGCCCATTGGTGGCGTCCTCTTGTTCCGCAGCTCTTGCACAGCGGAGCAAAGCCCAGCCAGCCAGGCTACCTCAACCGCCAACCCAGAGTCCCCGGGAGCATCACTCAGCTGATGATGATACTCAACTTCAGTATGCTGATGATACTCAACTTTACATCTCCACCTCAAACCAACTCAGTGATGCCCTCCCCGTGATGCCCCATTGCCTGGAAGCGGTATGGATCTGGATGGGGAGGAACAGGCTCCAGCTCAACCCTTCCAAGACCGAGTGGCTGTGCGTACCGGCATCTCGGTTGATCCAGAGTGTTCCATCGTTGGTTTTGGGGGCAGAGGTGTTGCCCCCCGTAGATAGGGCTCGCAACTTGGGTGTCCTCCTGGACTCACAGCTCAGTTTGGAGGAGCAGGTGGGAGCCGTGGCCAGGGGGGCATTCGCCCAGGTTTGCCTGGTGCACCAGTTGCATCCCTACCTGGACCGAGATGCGCTAAGGCAGCGGGTGGGAGGCAGGAGTGGGACAGCCCGGGTGGCGCTGGCTGACCTGGCTGCAAGGGAGCGGGGGAGGCGAGGGGGAAGCAGAGCGGCGCAGCTGCAAAGGAGCCCTTTGGATGGGGAGAGGCCGGGGGTGCCTGGCGAGGGGGAAGGAATCAAAGGGGAGTTTGAATCCCACCTTCCATATCAAAGCCAACTGGGCGGCTCTGAACCACTCACCAGGGGACCTGGAGTCCGAGTCCTGCCTTAGGCCTGAAAGCCGGTGGGTGAGTTTCATCCACCCTCCAGGAGGTTCTGTGTTCTAATCCTCCCATAGTGTCCATGCATTCCTGGGGGGACTGTGGACCAATCCCCAGGAGCCTCTGAGTTCCAGTCCCACCACGGTACTTACTGATTGGGGTGTAAAACTTGGGGGGTGCTTCAAATTAATATGGGATATCAGAATTGGGCATTCTTGGGTTGTGAGATGGCCGGGTGTCCCTTCCTGTGTGATGTGATGGAGGAAAGTGATGTGGGGAATCACACATGTTCCAAGTTGGGCAAAGCCATCAGCCTCTGCCTTCTTCTGCCTGAGGGCAACCAGAGGCCTCCATGTGTCACTGGGAATCTCAGAGAGACCTCAGTCTGATCCCTCAGAGCTTTTTTTAAACCGACTGAAAATGGAATTTGCAAAAGGGCTCAAGTCACAATCAGAAGCCATTCTGAAATATCAAAATGGATGACCGACTGATCAGCACTAGGGACTGTATGGTTGGAAAGCAGAAGACCTTCCAGGGGTTCCTGTTCCAGGGCGTTCCCACGCTTCCTCGCCTCCTTCTTGGACCTGGATGAATAAGCACTGGACACTCCTTCATCAATCCAGACCGTTTGGTAAAGGATGCTTTTAAACAGGATCCCTGCAACCTCCTCCTGGGGAGAGTCTCAAGGTCCCCTTTCTCTGGACATCCCCCAACCTTTCACAGACAAGCCATGCTTGGAAGAGGAGAAGTGTGCTGTCAAGCCAGAGTTAATGGGGTAGTTAGTTAGGAATTGAGAGCTGTCCCCTTAAGGGAATGCATCATGGTAAATGTAGTTAAGGTATCCTGGGAAATGTAGTCCATGTCATGTGGTCACATCTGTAATCCTGATTGGTCATTAAATTGACCCTTGTGGGGTTGGGGGAGGCTTCCTCATTCTAGCCTGAATCTTTTACCATGCAGTCACTTCAATCATCAGCATGGTTATCATCATAAGGATGAGAGCTTCATATCTTTCTACACCACTATTCAGATATGCAAAGGATTAGACATTAAGAAGAACCTCGTCATAACTGTGAGTTGACAGGATGCCTGATGAACTATTAAAAAAGACTTTGTATAGATGCTTTGTGCAGTTGCTCTGTCTGCTTTATACCCATCTAGAGCATAAAGCAGAACAAGCAGGGAAAAGTTTTAGGTATAGTGGAAAACTGAAGGGCCTGAATAATGTTAGATTTTGCCATTTTAATACTCTGGATAAAGAAAGAAAAGCATGGAGTGGAAAGTTCTTGGAAGTAGATCCCTAAGTAAGAGCAACTCCAAATTAAACCCCAGACAGCTGTTGTGGTCAACACTTTCCGTAAAATGGTCTTATCAAGAAAGAACTATGTCCTAGTGATAAAGAATTGCCTCCCCAGCCGAGAGGAGGTCAAACAGTGAATTTCTCATCCTTCTGACATTCCAAGGGTTCTCATGGGGATTCTCATAGGACATGATTCAAGCTTGGTTCCCACAGCTTCCATCTTACCTCTTCTCCTGCTCACTCTCTCACACACAAGGAATTTAGAACTTTAATAGCAATAATTGCTCAAATGATTACTGGTACTTACAATGTGTCATGTTCATTGGCAGTTGCTGAACAACAAATTCCTTTGAATGACTTTCACAGAGTTTAATTTAGCAAATTTTATTGAGCTGAAAGGGAAGGGAGTTACAAGAAACATATACATATAATTTTCTTTGACTCCTGTACACTATCTAAATGGAATTAATATCTCCTTCCAAATAAAAAGTAACTTGAACAATTCTTCCAATATCACAATGGTGTTATAACTCATGTTTTTACATTTGTTCTGGCTGTGAGATGCTCCTTTGTGTTCAGCTCTGGCTTCAGAAGGATAATGTAGCATTTGGGGATGAAGATGCAGCCCAGCAGACCAGCACTGGAGGCCAGGATGGAGAACACCTGCACAGCCACCATGTATTTCCCTTTGGTGCTCAGGTAGGTGGGCACAAAAGTCACCCAGACACTGCAGAAGACCAGCATGCTGAAGGTGATCAGCTTGGCTTTGAAGGCCCCGGGCAGATTCCTGGCCAGGAAAGCCACCGTGAAGCAGATGGCAGCCAGGAAGCCCATGTAGCTGAGGGTGACATAGAACATGACAACGGCCCCTTCGTTGCATTGCAGGATGATCTCTCCAGGTTGGGAGTGGAGGTCAGAGTCAGGGAAGGGGGGAGAAACTCCCAGCCAGATGGAGCAGATGATAACTTGGACAGCAGAAGAAGAAAGGATGATGGAGTTGGCCAAACTCTTCCCCAACCATCTCTTCACTCGGTTTCCTGGTTTTGTGGCCAGGAAAGCCAGCACCACCGTGATGGTTTTGGACAAGAGAGAAGAAACAGCAACTGAGAAGATGAGGCTGAAGACTGTTTGTTGGAGAAGGCAGGTGGCTTTCCTTGGTTGACCAATGAAGAGAGAAGAAGACAAGAAGCAAAGCAGGAGGGAGACCAGGAGGATGAAGGAGAGGTCCCGGTTGTTGGCTTTGACAAGGGGAGTTTCTCGGTATTTAAAGAAGATGATTAAGACAAGGCCTGTTGTGAGGAAGAAGAGCAGGGCAAAAGAGACCAGGATGATGCCCAGGTGTTCTTTATAAGACAGGAAGGTTATAACTTTGGGAATACATTGGACTCTCTCTTTATTTGGGTATTTGTCATCTGGACACTTGGTGCATTTTTCTGTATCTGATAAAGCAAAAAAGCAATATTTCTTTAACATTCTGTCCACAGGTGGTATTCAGCAGGTTCTGACCACTTCTGGAGAACCCGTAGTGGAAATTTTGAGTAGTTCAGAGAACCGGCAAATACCACCTCTGACTGGAGATTTTACAGTATCCTTCTCCTGCCACGCCCACCAAGCCATGCCCACAGAACTGGTAGCAAAAAATTGAATCCCACCACTCATTCTATCCTTTTATCTTACAAGAAATACCTTCTTCAGATAGCAGCTGATACCATGGGCATTTCCCAAGAAGTATTTCTTAACAATTTCATTAACATAAGAAGGATTTTGTTTTAAAAAATGTAGCTAGATACAGTATATGAATTGAGAGAAGTCCTAGGATGTTAAGTATTTCTGGTGTAATGTGCAGAATCTTCATAGGAACCAGCATTATTACAGGTTAATAAGTAATCATATAATCTTTTTAGGCAAACAGACTTGGAGTATCTTGTAACATCTGGAAGCAACCTGGAATTAAGGAGAAACTTCCTCTCAGTGAGAACAATTGACCAGTGGAACAGCTGGCCTTCAGGGGTTTGGGGTTCTTCACATTGGAGGCTTTTAAGAAGAGACCGGACAGTCACTTGCCTGAAATGGTATAGTTTCTTCTGCTTGAACAGGGGCTGAACTAGAAGACCTCCAAGGTCCCTTCCAGCTCTATTCTGATTGATTGATTGATCTACATGACTGGCAGACTATTTGTGTAATGAGTTCCCCCCATAACTATCCACAGCACCACATTATGGACTAGGGACACCTTCTCAGGGTTCCTCAAGGGAGGCCAATAAACAGGGAATTGCAAGGTCTTTCAGAAGGTGGACCTAAAACAATTCAGCAAGTTTCAGAGAACTCAGGTGTTCCTAGAAAGGTGAACTTAGCAGCACCTATCCAAACTAAAAAGCAGAAGATATATTTCCTCTGCTCTTAGTAAAGGTTGCCCAGTCTGCCACCCCTCCTGCCATCTCTTCCCAGCCCCTCCTTCAAAGCCTTTTGATTTACCTCTTTTAGATATGAAATTGTGCAGGTTAAAAAAAGCGAGGTTCAATCTGTCTTTTAACTTGGACTTCATGAAAATGTTCTGGATGGATCCAGTTCCACCTTCCTTTCCTCTGGGGTCACCCACCTTCCTGAGTGGAGATGGTCCCCTCCGGACAAGGAATGCAGTCGTAGCAGCAAACTGGCTCTCCTTCTCGAGTCCTCTTGACAAATCCAGGAGGACAACTTCCCACACACCTGGACTGAGGCAGGGACTAAGCAGAAAAAGAAGGAATGCCAAAGAAAATGTGTTAGGACTCTCCATCCATGGAAAATGGAGGGAGAAATGGACATTAGCCAAGTAGCCTCTGGTCTTCATTGAGGTAAATAAGAAATCTCTGACTACTTTAAACAGATGCAGGAAGTAGAACAACTGGCAGATCCTTCATTTAGTTCCTCCCTTTTGCTTTTGGAATTTAACAATACAATAAAGTACTTTCTATTTAATAAAGTCAGGAGGGATGGAAGTGAAAAAAAGATTTAAGTATGATGATATAGAATAAAGAATAAAGTTTACTGTAAAAGATTTAGGAAACTTTTATTCCATTCAATTTTTAATATAGAATAAAACTGTGACGAAGAAAGAAACATTTGACCAGTAAGATCTTGAAAGATTTCATTACAAAGCCACTCCACTGAGGTCCTGTCTCTTGAAGAACTTCCATTAGAAGACACCAACTGGCAGGGAAGGCCCACCACCCTGGAGACTCTAGGTGTGACCCACTGGAAATGGGACCTCAGGCTTTGGAAAACAGAGAAAAGACACCAAATTTCTCCCACCTTATTGAGCAACTTCAGCCTTGAAAGAGCACCTTGGTCGATAGTAAGTCTCTGTCTTTCAAAATACGCCAGAGTCTCTGTCCTGAAATCCTCCTTGGGAAGAATCAAGTAGCCCCAGATCATCAGATCTGCTGTTATCTCTCCATTTTGGTCCAAGTACAGTTTAAGGTTGGAAAAATTCCAAAATTCATTCTTCTCCAGAAAGGGATGAAACTAGAATGGAAACATCCAGGAATTTGACAAAATATAGAGAAAATATAATTGACACAATTGGTCAGTTATAGGGAACATTCTAGAGCAGATGAGAAATAAAACGAACAGAGGGAAAAAAAGATAATTCATAAACTCTTTGAAAACAACAGGTTGATTCCCAGAAAGCGTGGATTTATTGAGGAGAAAGTTGTCAGACTAATCTTCTCCCTGGTCATCCTGATGGAAAACACATCCAGATGTGCCAATTCTACTTGATTGTGCTACATTAACAAAATTTTGCAAATCTGAAAGAACAAATCTCCCACCAAATCTTTTTTCAGTCTGAACAGTTAGCAAGGATCCTTTCTGAGTTTCTTTTGCCCCCATTATGCAGCTGCAGGATTCTCCCCTCTTACCTGATCCTTCCCTAAGCAGCCTCTCTTCTTCTCACCCCAAAAGTCATTCTCACGTGTCATTAAACTTCCTAAATAGATTATGGGACCTCTGGTGACAGAACTGGATTTCAGTAAAGGACTCACAAACAATTTTGTGATGTGATTAGAGACCTGAGGGATGGTATGATGTCTTCAAAATGATACTCAAATAATTTTGAATCTTTTAAAATCTTTCCTATGAAACCTGAAGGTGATGGATAGCAATTTGCTATTGGTCATCAGTTTTTCTATATTGTCATTAATACGGTAATTAATATGATCTTAGAGTAAGCTAATTTGAAGTGATTTAAAGCAGTGGTTGCCAATTGATGGGCCACGGCCCACTGGTGGTCCATGAGAAAATTTTGGTGGTCCACAGAGAAATGTCATCCCTAGAGCACCCCCAAAGCAATTAATCCAGGCTGCTTGGGAACACAAGGCTGCGCCACCCACATGGCCCGCGGGAACCCTCCCCGCCCACTCACTCCTTACCCGGGAAACTTGCCTGCCAAGTTGCTGTTTTTCCTTTTTTTTCTCCCAACCATCAGCTTTTCTGCTGTGCTGGGAGATTTAGATTAGCTAAAAAGCAGGAAATTGTTGCATTTCTTGCTTTCTAGCTAATCTTTAGATCTTCGGCTCTGCTTTTAAGAAGAGCCGAACCTTCCTTAGGACTGAAGCTTCTATTATTCAGTGTAGGTAGCTGATGGCAGACAGATAGATCTCTGAAGGAATCTGTGATTCTGTGAGCAACTCAATCTGCCTGCCCACTTTGCCTGATTTTGGGTAAAAGTTCCTTCCTTTTATAAAAATTCAATATTTACATATATAATATTTACACACAAGCCATGCCCAGCCAGTCACATGACCACCAAGCCACACCCACAAATTAGGCCATGCCCAAGAGCTGGTTGTTAAGAAATTTGAATCCCACCCCTGCTTCTGTGTGTTTGTGTGTGTGAGAGAGAGCGGGGAGAGAGAGATTAGATCAGATCTCTCTCCCACCAACGTCAGCAAGCCAGCCTCAGTCAAAAATCATATTAGTGGTCCCTGGGATTTAAAATTATGAGTTTGGTGGTCCCTGAGGTCCAAAAGGTTGGCAACCCCTGATTTAAAGGATATGAAGTTTTTAAACTTTCAAGTTTATTTGAAACTTTATTTTTAAAGTTGGATAAAATAACAATGGTTTTAAATCAACTTAAAGGTGACAATCAGAAGCCAGCAACAATTGTTGAATTGGATGGATTGGATGGAGGGATGGACTGGAACGTAATTTGCTGCTGGCATCCCTGAAGGAGGAGTCTGGTTGGAAGGCAGGCTGCTTGGAGATGGCTGGAGAGGCCATGGACCCTGAAGACTCACAGTGGACAGAACAGATAACAGATGAAATGGATTCTTTCCAGAAGATTGAGGGAGATGGGGGAATGGACTTGTCATATTTAACTGGAAAACAAGTCTTAAGAGGCATCATGATTCAATTTACAGGAGGTCCAAGACTTTGAGGAATGGAAAGCAGTTTGTGATGATCCAGAGTATCTCAGAAATATAACAAAATCCAAAACGTAACTAAAAGTCCTTTAATGCCTTCAACTTGGCTTCCCTGTTTAATTGTTCACAGTGGAGGAGTCAAAATAACATTTCAAAGGCAAGAAACACAGTTCGCATTTAAAGAGCCAATAACGAAGAAAAAGCCAAAAACAAACCGCATTAATACAGTTCCTCGGCAGACCAGGATAGATAATTGCCAGCTACAGGAAGATAAACAGGGACAGTCCGTTGGAATAACGCCAACCAAGATAAACCTTCTTTAGAACTAAACACTAACCTTGACTCCAGCAGCCTGACTACGCATTTCCGAACTTGTATACAGAGCTCCCAGCTGTAAGCCCTGAGGAGGATCATGGCCCTCTCCTCCCGAGTAGACCACACTTTTCCCTGATCCTCCCCTCCCTGCGTGCCCTGGGATGGATAAGAGATGGGCCTGGATCCTCCTCTGAGTGCTCAGCCGGCCTCTGCCCTTCTCCAGCCTCCTCCACCACCTCTGGAGCCACACTCCCACTCCCTGTTGGCTGTTCTTCCACTTCCTCGAGTCAGTCTCCACCAAGGGCATGACACAGTTGTTGGGAAAGATCCTAATTACAATTTTAAGGAAATGTATTGATTCAGAATCAAACAAAGATGTTTAACCCTGGACAGATTCTGGATGGATTGGAGATAATTATTGTGGTGGTCTGTGGTAGGTAAGAAGCCCCCGTAAATTTTCTGTGAGTTAAATAGAATAGCAGATAACAGGCCTTGGTGGTGCAGGCTGCTAAATGCCTAGCACTTAAGTTCCAGCTGCCTGCAATTATTGTAGGCTTGAATCCCACCAGGCTCAAGGTTGACTCAGCCTTCCATCCTCTTGGGGTAGGTAAATTGAGGACCCAAGATTGTTGGGGGCAATAAGCTGACTTTGTAAAAATGCCGCTTAGTAATAAGCAGGCATATACAATGGAAGGAAGGTTATTGCTGAGCACATTGGGTTTTATCCCCAAAATTGTAAGCTGCCCTGAGTCTTTGGAGAAGGGCGGCATATAAATCTAATTTTAAAAAATAATAATATTGAACTTTTGAAATTTAATTTTTATTGTTGGATTGCCTGTTAACTATGTTTTTTATATATAGCAGATAGTTGACAAGTCTAGCAGTTGCAAATAGATGTGTAGTTTATAATTGTGAGCCTATTTTGCAAGGGGGAGAAACTATTATTGTTGTATTGTATTCAACTGAGGGGGACAACATGCATGTTTTTGTCTGTTTTTAAAGCACAATTAAAAAAATGTTTTGTCTTGTTTTGTCTTTTCTTTGTAATAGTTTTATTTTCCAAAACTTGTATTTTATCTTTTTGAATAAAATAAAATTTAATAAGAGGAATATCAAGTTTCCAGAAACAATATTTATGATTAGCACACAGAGGGTGCATGAATAAAAAGCAGTAGAAAAATATCTGATTTTTAGCAACTAGCACTTGACTAACAATAGAGTTTCATATAAGAGCATGAATGATGGACTGGAAGAAAGATGAGGGATACAAAATTTGATATGTATGTTAATGAAAATGCTCTCAAAGTCATAGTTAACTGAAAATGGAATCAGTCATCAGGTGAGGCTCATGGAAAGAAGGCAAATGCAGTCATAAGGATGTCAGGAAATGAACGTTCTGGTTTGGGGAGACCCCAACTCAAGGACCAGGTCCCCTTGCAGGCACCATGCTTGGAGGAGAATTTGCACAAAATCTACATGAACTTCAGGGAGGGAGAAATAAGCCAAGGAAGAGCTGAAAGGAGCTGCTCTTAGCCTGGAGGAAAGACCACAAGGAGAAGAGCTGAAGATCAGGAGGAGTCTGGGAGCCCCTTTTCCAACTGACACAATCTCTCAGTTGGAGAAGGGAGGATGCAGCCCTCTTCCAATCACTGACACACATTGCACACAAACATAAGATCTGTTCACTATTATTCCAGAGTGTCAGACATGGAAAAGTGAATTCAGTTCCAAGAGAGGAAATTTTAGATGAATGAGAGAAAAAAAAATATCCTAAAAGAATGAGCTGTTTTAGAGCTGAGCCAGTGAAGCAGAGCAGTTCTGTCTCCTCTTCATGGATTGTCTGAATGCAAAGATTGAGCAGCCATCAGTCAGAGAAGCTTGAACTGGGATTCCTGCAGAGAGGAGGGGTTGGGCTTGGTGATCTCAGGGTCTCCTTCGAATTTACCTGCCACAACAGGTAAATATTGTGCTGTTGTGGCTCTAGACCCACCTAGTGGCTGGAGCCAGATAAGCCTAACTAGATGGGTTGAAGCCAGGCTCCATTTTCTGTCAGCCACGAAGAAGTTGGAAGCAGCCATTTTGACCGAGACCTCTGGAGACGGCCTCCGTCCCTGACACGGAGCATCACTGGAGAGGTTCCAGCTGCTTCTTTGCAGGATGTTAGTTCATGGTGCCTCTCTCACCTTTGTATTTGACTCTCACGCTTTGCGTTTCCTCAGTTTCCCTGTTCTCACAATAAAACCTCCAGATCCATGCCAGTAGGGGTGGGGTTCTACCAGTTGTGTCTGGTTCTATAGAACCCCTTGTTAACTTTCTAAGCAGTTTGGAGAACTGGTAGTTAGAAGCAATCGCTTCTGGGGCTTGGCTTTCTTAAAGGGGAAGAGTTGTTTTAAAATTTTTACATTGCTGTTTGGAGGAAATACTTGCCTGGACAATCAGCACTTTGAAGAAATAATTGACAGGGAACAAAGATGAGTGACATTCAGCAAGGCTTCGTGGCTAGCTAGAAGGTTTGACATTCAAACGTGAGTTTACATATCCTTTTTGAGTTTTGGTCTGAAACTGGGTTTTGGTCAAAGTTAATTCTGTGCTTGGTGAAATTTAATCCTGTGTTTATTGATGGGATAATTTTTCCTATTCAGCTTCAACAAGCAACAGCTACTGTTGTGATTTAATTATTTGTATTGTGTTTGAATTTTTGCTTGCCTCGTGGTTTCTTTTTCTATTTGGGAGGGGTCTTCCTTCACTGCTTTAGTACTATCTGGCACTGTCCTTTTGGGGTATACTTCCAAGAGGCAGGATGCAAGCTTGGCACTGATTTTTTACTGCCTTTCTGGCGGGCATGTGACCTTTCCTTAAATCTGGATGATTTCCTGAGGATATCTTGTGAGGTGAGTGAGACCAGCTGGTATTTTTAAGTGGTGCAAATGGATCTAAGGATTGCTTCTCCTGGCTGTGCTCTTTCTGGAGAACTTAAATGACCTCTCTGCTAACTGGTTTCATTTTATGAGCAAGAGTTGGCTGCTTGATAGTTATCACTGCATTATAACTATTTTCATTCCTCAAGGTGCTCTGGCACCCTGCCTGTTTTGTAAACTCTGGGTTTCAGGTATTTTTAATCTAATGATGGGTATTTAGGGCACCTTTTGCAAGCAAAGAAGCTTTTGTATTTTTGTACAGGTAATCCTTGATGTACAACAGTTCATTTAGTGAACATTCAAAGTTACAATGGCACTGAAAAAGAGACTTATGACCATTTTTCACACTTATGACCGTTGCAGCATCCCCACTGTCATGAGAGGTCAGGCAAGGAGAAGCACCCCTTGACATGAGTGATGTTGAGTTGGCCACACCCACCCAGTCACATGACCACTAAGCCACACCCACCAACCAAGCCACGGCCACAGAACTGGTTTTTAAAAAAACTGAATCCCACTCCTGATGCCAGGATCCATTTCATTGAAGGAGATTGGCGGGTTCGGCTGCCTGTCGAAGTGCACACAGACCCACGTGCAGTGGGGATGGAACAAAGGGTGGATCCCACCAGGCTCATCACAAACCCTCACATACGGGGATACATTTACAAAAGAATTAGCAGTGCTAAATATCCAAATGCCTTGGTATCTCCTCTTTGGAGCCATCATTCCCTGAGTAATTGAATTGGGCAGATCTGCTAAGATGGTTCCCCGCCTTCCCCTCCGGATTCCTTCTCCAAAGGACCTCAGATGAATGGATCCCTATCGGGACCCCATACCTGCCACGGCTGCAGCCTTTGAGATCCCAATCTCTTTTCTCCATCCTTCCTTCCCTCCTGGATCTGGAGGAATAGGCAGCATTCATGGCCTGGGCCAGAGTCTTCATGAGGCTATAATTGTCCTCGTTACTTATGCTCTGCATCCTGTTCCTTTTCCACTGGGTCTCCAGTGGGGCTTTCTGGGTGCATCTTCTGCGGCCTTTGGCAGAAAAGATGTGCTTGGAAAGAGAACAGCGGAAATGATGGTCTTGAAATGGACTTTCTACATAGAAATAGGTTTCAAAGGCAGCATCTCTTGGCCTTTTTTTCCCCAGATAACCACACTTCCAAATACTATGGATGTATTTGAAAAGTCTCTTCTGTGCCATTTGATACCACACATAATTTGTGATGATCCAGACTTTCCCTTCAATGGATCCTCAAAGCATAAGTATTAAATGGAAAGGAAGAATTATGTCTGAAATTGAATCATGTTCTAAGAAGTAAACAAAGACATTGACTTGTCTCCACTTGGAGAGGGCCTCCCTGAGGGCTGCTGTATGTCCAGTTGTTGAGAATTGTTGCAATATAACCACACAAATTCCACTCCTGACAAGCAGAGGAGGGAAAGTCCTCATGAAAATCTCTCCATTATCTGTGTCTGAAGCAAAGAGGCCAATCAGGGTCCATGTGAAATGGAGGAGCAGTTGGACAATTGCTGGGTAATGGATCCCTTGTTTGGGATGCATCCGGTAGAAAAAAGGGAAATTACTTTTATCACTCAGAGCCTCTGAAGCAGGGTTAACACTGATCTGTAAAAACAATGAAGAAAGCTGTGTTATACTTGGCATCAGATCAAATCCAAAATATTAGATTTTCATAAATCCAACCTGGTTCTCATGAATATATTAGAATAATTTGTTAATTAGACAATGTTTAAAACATTAATGGCAGAATATTAGCAAGATTGAATAGTAGTGGGAAACAATACATTAAAAACAATAAAAATATAAATTATTGCAACTAGATTAAAATGTGCAAATGCCAACTGAAGGATTCTATTCCAATAAAGGGCCTATGATAATATTTGAGGATTGATGCATCTTTTTCTGCTTCTATATCCCAGATTCTTTGTGGAGGAATCTTTTTAGCTTCTTCTCCAGTTGTAGAAGAAACAGGGAGATCTCAGTTGCAGTCTAGGATTGCAATGGCTTTTTTTGGGCTGTTGCCACACACTCTGGCTCATATTTAAGGGATTGTCCACTCAGACTCCAAGATCTCTGTCACAGTTACTGCTATTGAGCCAGGGGTCACCTAATCTGTAAGTGTACATTTGAGTTTTTTTGCCTAAGAGTAAAACCTTACTTTTCTCTACACTGAATTTCATTTGTTACATAGGCCCTGTGTTCAAGTCTATCTAGAGCCACCTGCATCTTCAGCCTATCATCTGGGGTGTTGGCTATTCCTGCCACTTAATGTTATCCAAAATTTGATGGTTTCCCCTTCTATCCCCCATCCAAACCATTAATGAAGATGTTGAAGAGTCCTGGGCCTAAAATGGAACCTTGGGGTCCCCACTGCTTGTTTCCCTCCATGTAGATGCAGTTCCATTGAGGACCACAGGCTGAGTCCATCTGGGGTGATGCTGTCTATCCCACATAGTTTTAGCTTACCGAGAAGTAGGTGGTGGTTTACTTTGTCAAAGCCTTTCTGAAATCCAAGGTTACAATGTGCACTGCATTTTGCTGGTCCGCTAATTTAGTTTTTTTTCAAATAATGAAATAACATTTATTTATGATCTGTTTTGGATCCTTCATTAGTCCTAGGAAGTCGTTCATATCTAAACTGAACAACAAGGGTTTAAATATGCCCCTTCCTTTCCTCCTTGGTAAGTATTGATCCTTCTTCTCAGGGCTCCATTGAGCCCAAACCTCCCTCTCAAACAAGAGCTTAGATCAGGGAAAATGTCAGAGCTCCATTTTGAGGGCAATCAATTTCCTCCGTCATATTTCTCTGTTTATTTTGTCAAATGCTGCACTAACATCTAGAAAGCCAGCAAACTGTGGTTTACCTCACTGTTATATATATATACTGAATACAGTGTATTGTATTGTACTATTTTACAAAAGAAAAGAAAAATAACAAATATACTGATGGTAAAAATAATAATACAATATAATAATTCTAACCATATTTACAATTATATTCACTTATTTATGTTTCTGTTAATTATATTAGCATACTTGTAGTTTTGAACAACATTCATATTTTACTTAAACATAGCAATACTTTCTTCATCTAATTTCTACCTCTTATCTGTGATTTTATCAACGGTTTTACCATTGATAAAACATATTCCACGTTAAATAATATTCTGTGTCTCCTTTATCTTTTATTTTCAATGTCAATTTATCCATCTCTGCACAATTCAATATGTTCTGAATTATAATTTCATCTGATATATTTTGTGATTAGATATTTCAAGACAAATTTCTTCTCAATATTAGATTATTCTTATGCATGATTTATTATAAAATGTATATAGTTTTTAACTCTACCTAAAACCTTCTGGTTCTTCTGCAAGGAATGCATTTGTCTCAGGTTGAACTTGAGGATCATGATATAAATTTAGCCACAATATCTGCCAATCTATTTGGCCTATAATTGCTAGAGTCCTTTTTATTCCACATTTTAGATAGATAAAATGCTACTATTGCCAACTTCAATCCCACTTGATATTTCAGGCCTTTTATGATTGATGTCAACATGAACATAATGGGGTAAAATATTGACATGTTCACTAATATGGAGAAAAGTAACTCTTGAACTCCATGGAGAAGACATGATTGCCTCTACTGCTCACCCACCAACACCTTCCACTCACTGTACCAGACAGAGAAAACACACACAGACCTGTGGGACTTTGTAGGTGCCTCCTAATGTTGACATCTGGATGGAGATGTCCCTGTTAACTTGATGAAGAAGAGCCAGAAGGTTGTCCTTCCTTCCACAGCTGTAGTTGGGGACATTGGCGTCTCCAGTGGAGAGCATGTCCAGCAAGGCATCTGAAGTGCGGAAAGTGCTCAAATAGTTGTCATGGATGTTGTAGCCCAGGGTGAGATTGTGCAGGAGCTGGGAGTTCTTGTTGACCATTTGAATGGCGAAAATTAATTGTAAACCACCTTGAAAACCATATTCATCCCTATTGTTAAAAAAAATGCTATTATAATCAACAGCTACAACAAATACTTTTTAAATATATAATATATATAATCCTCCACATACCTACTGAGCCTTAAGCCAACATTGATCCAAAAGCAATGATCAGTTACACAAATATGGAAATTGGCTGAGGTACAGTAACTACAACTGTTTCAACCACTATTTTAAATAAAATTCATTATTCATGTGATACACACGATTGAACTGAGAGAGGAAAATAATCTGCAGACCTTTCAGCTTTTTGCAGATCCCTTCTTGGATTTGAGTCTTTTCACAAATTCAGACAAAAGAGAGAAGCCATGGAAATCAAAATCATTCAGGAAATTAGACTTATCCCCAATGTAGGAATAAATGAGAGAAAAAACAGAAAAAGAAGGA